>JAOXYM010000019.1:1812610-1823908 GCA_028567055.1 Leptatherina wallacei
TGTCACAAAGCTCAGATCATCTCCAACATGACAATGAGTTCACTGTCCTCCAATGGCCTCCACAGTCACCACATCTCTATCTAGTGTTTCACCTTTGGGATGTGGTGGAACGGGAGATAAAGAGCGGATAAATCTGCAGTAACTGTGTGATGCTATCATGTCAATATGGAGCAAAATGTTTCCAACACCTTGTTGAACCTATGACACCAAGAATAAAGGCAGTTCTGAAGGCAAAAAGGAGGTCCAACCCGGTACTTGGAAGGTGGATCTATTGAAGTGGCCGTTGAGTGTATATTAAGGTGAGCAAAGATATTATTGCAAAGTGATTACATATTGTAAAATAAGGATATTTTGGGATGTAAGAACCTTTTTCTTAAGTGTGTTCACACTTAATGTCTGTTTTATACGAAGCCCTTTAATGTGCTGCTAAATGAAAAGTGTTATAGTACATCTTTCCTGCAGCGCCTCCGGTTGTGCGGAGGTTGCTCTTCCCTTTAAACCAAAAATAAAGATTGTTCAATAGAAATACCTTAAAATCATCGTAAATTTCTGGGCAACAAATACATGAAATTACACGTTTTGAATGCTGCTGCCGTTCCGCATTTATTGAAAACAATTCCCAGCTCTCTTTCTATTTTCAGCCATATACCATGAGCCACTTATGTTTCCAAGATATTATGGGTTAAATATGTGGAAGAAGGCTACAAAGGTGACATCAATACGTTTTAATGAAGTGAGAAGCTCCGCCCCTCTGCTGCCTGTCAACTCAGGTGTTGTCCTACCTGCTCTCTCTCCGCGTGCCTCCTCTCCTCCTCACGACGGAGCTGCTCCATCTCTTCATACCTCCTCCTCTGCTCCCGCTCCTGCTGCTTCCTCATGTCCCGCTCCCGACGCTGTTGCTGTAGGTGGAAACCATATTACACCACGGGGACTCAGGTGTGCGTGTGTGTGTGTGTGTTCGTGCATGTCGAGTGTGTTTCCCTGCCATTTGAGTGAGATAAAGGTGCTAACAACACAGGTGTGGTGAGTGAGGGACAAGAGCTTTTTATACACAAGGCAGAGGCGTTTTCACAAGCTAAAATAACAACAGATTAAATCGCGCATGCAGTTGTTCTCAGTTATCTCATGTGCTGTTACTGCCTTTTTGTAAAAAAAAACAAAAAAAAACACAGTCCCCTTACACTTATGGGAAGTGGCCAGAATGATTTAGAATAAGCTACACTATCATGAGTTGAAAAGGAACTCTTAAAGTGTGAGATATGATGGCTTCGGGTACCTCCTCGAGGCGTCGCCGCTGCTCTTTCTGCTCCTCAATGCGCTTCTGCCTCTCGGCCAGAAGTTGGCGCTTGTGCTCCTCATTCTGCTGCTGCTCCAGCTGCTGACGCCGGATCAGCTCCGAGCGCTCCTTATTTGCTAGCTGGAGTCGCAGGAAGTCCCGCCTCAGAGTGGACTCACCGGGAATATTGATGATGGAGCTGAATGCCAATCAGATTATAGTCAGGTAAAATCTAAACTCTTGTCTGCTAACTGGATCATTTCTTTTCATCTGCAGCAGCTGGACTGTCAGTGGTCCTAGTCCTACCTGGGCTCTCCTATGTCCCTCTCTTCATCCTCTTCCTCACTCCCGCTGTACTCATACTCTGTGTCATCTGAAAGGAAACAGTTTCAGGTCAGTGTTTACAAGTGTTGACAGGGTCGTCAGCTGCAGTGAGGTGAGTCAGAAAAGGCATGGCCTCACCCCTCTCCCCCCTCCTCTTCTTGGTGCGGTCGATGTGGTCTTTCAGCTGGATGCGGACCTGCCGCTCATTGGGAAGGTCTCTGATGAACGGGTGTTTGAGGAGCTGCTCGGTGCTCGGCCTCTGGCTGTGACTCTTTACCAGGCAGCTCTCTATGAACGACTGAAACTTCTTCGACCTGAAAACACACACACACACAAGTTAAACACAGGGGCAGAGAAGAATATGTACTATAATCCTTTCTTGAGTAAAACAGCTCATTTTAAGGTACCAAAGTGAGGAGGATCGTTGCTTTAAAGAAAGATAAATAAATGATTTCAGAAAAAATATTTAAACATAGGAAAAATATTCATTCATCATCAAGTATTTACACCCCCTTTAGAAAAATAGTAAAAAATTTGCATACATTTTTATTTTATTCATTCATTCATTCATTCATTCATTCATTCATTCATTCATTCATTCATTCATTCATTCATTCATTCATTCATTCATTCGTTCATTCATTCATTCATTTATTTATTTATTTATTTATTTATTTATTTATTTATTCATTCATTCATTTATTTATTTATTTATTTATTTATTTATTTATTTATTTATTTATTTATTTTTCAGGGACATTGCATTTATGCATAGTTACAAAAAAAAAACTAATTGTAGCTGATGCCAAGCAGTTTATAGCAACGGCTAATTCACAACTCCTGTTTAAAATCATTTAAACATAGTAAATGTAATTTGAAAGTACAAATAAACAAATTATTTATAATCATCTATTATTATTTCATTATTATTATCATTATTATCATTATTATTATACAAATGAATTATTCTTTTGCTTAAATTTACTAGTATATATATATATCTATTGTTTTTGTTAAATATACACTACCAGTGAAGTCTATTAAATCTAATGGATAAGTATGTCTAAACCTTTCACTGGTGCTGCACAAACAAATATAGATATGAATAATTACTATAATTTAAAAAAAAAAAAAAAAATCTAATAAATAGGTAATTGCATTTTCAAACTATATTTATTTGTATGTTTTTTCAGGTGAAGCATCGCCATTAGCCCTTCTTCTTTCATCTCCACATGTCTTTGCCAGATGTTTAATTATTTATGTGCGTGTTTAAGTGACTCACCACTTCTTTGATTTGAGTCTCGGGGCAGGATTTCTAGGGATGAGGAAGAGCGCTCTCATTGGATGCATGTCACACAGAGCTGAGGAGGAAAGGAAGAAAAGCAAAAAAAAAAGGGGAAAAAAAAGGAAGGCAACAAAAGCACATGAGCACACAAGATGAGAGGAAATAAAAGAACAAGACCAGTAATGAGATACGACATGAAGAACAGAAAAAATACCAAAGGAAAGGAGAGGAAGTGAAAAGGGAGAAACAGAAAAACAGACATTGATTTAGAAGTTAAAGTTTCAGATAAACTGCGCTGGCTGTCAGCTGATAACAGTGTAATCACACTTACGTGGTGCTCCCTCTGCCATCTCTATAGCTGTGATACCAAGTGACCACAGATCACTCTGCAGAGAGAGAAACACAAAACATTCACATCCTCACAACGTGTTCCCGACTCCACACGTCCTGCTGCTGAGAGACTGCCCCACTGGTCGGTGTACTTGTTATGTTATAAAATTACAGACAGAAAAACTGCCCATCTGCCACTGCTGCTGTCCATGTCTGCCTCCATTTTAACATCTTATCAATATTAGTTTTGTGTTTCTCTGCTAAGCTTTTAGCCAGCAAACGGCCACGTCCATGCTGTAAGATGAATTGAGGCTTTCTTGACACGTAAAGGCCTGCAGGGTCAGAGTTAATGGTGTAGGCGCGCATCCTCCACCGGCTCGCCACAGGGGTCCGTCCTGGCCCCATTACTGCACATCCCTCAAACAGCAATGACAGCAGATTCACTGTTTTCAGACAAAATTTCTCAGAGGAAATCTCTCATTTTTTGTTTCTGCAGTGGAGTGGCCCCGGTCGGGGAATACACGCCTCCAAAAAAAACAACAGATGTGATCATTGAGAGATCTTTTTTTTAAAGGTCAGCTTGTGTTTTATGTTCACAGCCACAAGCAGTTTGATTCTGACTGATGAGATATTGAACTGTGGGAGCTCTACACAAGCAAGTAAAGAAAAAACAGCAGCTTTCTTGTGGACTGGCTCTGCAGTGTACCATCACAGATCTTTCAAAGATCCCTTTTCTGGTTATTTTCTGTGTCTTTTGACTTTTGCTTCCTTTATCTAATCTATTTCTTTTTGTCATCTTGGTCATATGTATTTGTTTGTGTTAAATAATCCCTGGAAGACCTGGAGCCAAACAAATACTGAAATCCTCTTAAAAACGGATCACATGACAGACTTACTCATTTGATCGGGACTGAAACATAAGTCTGAAACCAGTCCAGACTCCAAAACCAGTCCAAGAAGCCTTTATCTCAATATCATGAGGTCAGTCTGGGACTACAGTCAAAAATGAGACCAAAACAAAGTCTTAAACATTTCCAAAATATTAAAAAATCTGCAGAATCAAGCTAAAACTCAAGATCTTGGAAGCTGGAAAAACAAAGAGAAAATCGACTTAAAGAGACAGAATATGCAGAAACAACCTGAATCCACCATGACAAGCTGTCAAAGATGCTCCAAACCAGTCCAAAACCAGACCTTCAGCAACTATATTGAAATTTAGTCCACTACTGGTCTAGAAAGTACTCTAATTTCAACTGGGTTGAGCCTGGTGTTTCAGAGAGAGGACTCTATGAGACAGATCAAATCCACAGACAAACACTGACAAGTTCTCCATAATGATCCAAAAACAGTCCAAAACCTGTTAAAGAAGGCATCGGCACAGCCTTAAAGCTCCAGGGGTTTTAGCAAGAGGCTCTAAAACCAGTTTTAAAATGTATTCAAAATCACTGCCAGTAAGAAAGGAGTCTAAAAATGAGTCCCTAACCAATCTAAAGAGATTTAAAGCCAACACAAAATTAGGATACAATTAGACCAAATTTGGTCCATTTTAATTTTTCATAAAATAAATATGATCTCATCTTGAATTAGATGCCAGCTGTGTCTCAGAGAAGTTAGGACAGGATCAACAAAAGGCTGTAAAAGTAAGTGGCACGACAAGGAAACTGGAGGAACACCATGCAACTAATTAGATTTGTTTTCTACAGGTCACCAGGATGAACGTGTCTAAATAGAGCACCTTAGAGAAGCAGAATAACATATTGGTTTTAAGATTATGTGAATCATTGCTTTATCTAATCTATATTCCACACAGCAGGTCTACCTTGAAGTCATACGTGGCGTCGGGGTTCTCATCACAGGCGATGACTTCAGGGGCCATCCAGTACGGCGTCCCGATAAACGTGTTCCTCCGTCCCACTGTGCGGTCCAGCTGAGCGCTGACACCAAAGTCCACTACACACACACACACACACACACACACACAAAGACGGAACAGTGTTATTTACAGATGCAATGCTGTTCAACAACACGTTCCCATAGGTCGTTATAAGTCCAGCAAATAGCCCTTAAAACTGGTTAAAATGATGTAACTGCATGAGGATGCCTTCTCACCCAGTTTCACCTCTGCGTTCTCCGTCAGCAGCACGTTCTGGCCCTTGATATCTCTGTGGATGACCTTGTGTTGGTGGAGATGGGTCAGACCCTGAAGACAGACAAAAACACTTCATAAAGGCTGTCTCACCATGAAAAATAAACGTTTCTGTGGAGACTTCTTTCATCAGAAGGACATACTCTGAAATAGATCAGTCTGACGGCTCTGAGAGAGAGCAGTCATTTCTTCTTTTTTTCCCAAAAGCATATTTTAAACGCCCAATGAGTGGTATCTTAGAAAATGATCATAATTCTATTTATTAAAGATTAGAAATAAGCATGTAAATTAAAACGGGTTGTTTTCCTAGTGAGAAAATGTTGAACAAAATACCATGAACTACTTCTAGCTATTCACAAATTAGCTATAATTGTTTTTAAGATGAAATAAGCAAGTCTTTAAGATAAAAAGCTAATTGAATCCTTACTAAAATTCAGACAAAACCGAAACAGCTGAAAACTAACTTGTGTATTCAGTAGCTCTAAAAAGCTAAAAAGTTGCTCCAAAATGCTAAACTGAAAGTATAACAAGCAAAAAATCTCTTATTTTGGTCTGATTTGATCTCCTCTTCACTGGCTTTCTGGCAAACCATGAATAGTATTCAAAATTTCTCTCAACATAAATTTAGCACAGAAGGTACGGAAATTAATATTTTGTTGTTACAATTCTCTTTGGTAATAAATCTTATACGGTTGGGAAGCCTGTTTAATTAGCCTTATAAATGGAGCCACATCTGTGAGGAACATGCATTGATGGAATGATCAGCAGAGTTGAGTATGTGGGTTGGGCTCATTAAAAACTTGCTAAATCGTCTCTAACAAAGCTGAACTGCTTACTCTGCTCTTGTTTGGTGTCATTTATTGGATTGGATGGTTGAAATCTGAAAAAACAAGACATACGGGTAATTTGACTATTTCTTCATTTTACAAACAAGGGCCTCAGCAGCATGTGGAGGAACCATACACAACCATTCAGGACTGGCAATGCCTCCTCATGCTGGTCACCAGCTTGGTCACACACTGCTGTGGGATGGCATCCCATTCTGCAACCAGCATTTGTTGCAAGTCAGCCAATGTGCTTGTATTGGTCACTGTGACGTGTCCAAGCATGTTCGAGCTGATCCCACAAGTGTTCGATGGGGTTGAGATCAGGGCTGCACCAGAGGTTGGCTACCAGAAGTTCAAGAGTCAATAACAGAATCAGCGGTTTGACATTAGCAGAAAAGATTTAGCAAGTTTTCATCGGTGCAACCCACATACTCAAGTTTGCTGCTAGTCCGGCAAATAGATTTTCCTTAAAACGCCATCATTTAAAAGAGAAATGAACAGGCTTCGAGCAATATAAGATTTAATGCCAGAAAGTAAATAATCCACCCACCAAACACTAATTTCCTTACTTTTTTAGCTAAATTTATACAAATGTGCTAAAGATAAAGTCCCTTTGTAACTTAAAGATCTCTTAAAAGTCATTTTCAAACATCGCACTTTGCTCTCAGACTGCAGTTATTTGTTGTTTCTAATGTTTCTAATACTATGAGAGGCCAAGCCTTCAGTTATCAGGTCCTTTCTTTTGTGTAAACTTTCTTGATGACTATTTAAAGACATAGCCAGCCATCTTAGCATGTGGAGAAAATATCAGAGGCTCAATCCCAGACCGTTCCCTACACACTCCCCTATAAAGCCTATACACTAACCCTCCGTTTGCGCGTTCTCACGGAGGCTCCGGCATATTAAGGCCGTCCCAAGCTATGTAATGTTGAGGGCAACGAGGGCAGCTGGTGCAACGACAAAATGGAGGAAACAAACTTCAAATGCCAGTTCCGCATGTGTCCTGAATGTTTGTCACACTGACAGAAAATCACCAAAGATAAAACAGAACTAGCAAATCATCACTCTCGGGCACAAACATCCTATGTCCAAAAATCATGACCCCCCCCCCCGCTATAAATCAGCGCGATTGTTCACCTTTTAAGTCTGTCTGTAGTTTTACAAATATTCAACAAATCAAAAGTGTTGAAATCCACACGTAACTAATCTAAACGTCATGTCCAGTCATTGCAAAACCAGTTTTCTTTCATTTTCTGAAAAACAACAGTTTTGTACACAGGAGGTTTGTGCCCGACAGCAGCGAAATCTTACTTTATGCTGCTGTTTGATTTGATGTCAGCACAATTAGCAGCATTCATTCATTTATTTGGAAATGTCAAACGGTAATGGGATTGAAAGACTTGTGGAATAACTGGCAGGGGCCCGCCCAGTGGGCCCTATTTCTAAAAGAAAGTTTATATAAAGTTGCATATAAAAGAGTGAGAGAGATTTAAAGGTTACTCTGCAAAGAGACCGTGCTTTTGCATGTACTCCAAAAAGTTCAAAAACAGCATCTAATTTAATCAGGGGATGCCTTTGTTAGAAGTTTGTGGAATTTCTTTGGTGACAGTTAAGGGGGTTAAAGTATAATGTAGCTCCTGTCATTGTAATGGTTGCTGAATTTATGATGTTTCAGGAACAGTGGGACAAAGCAACCTGTGCCACGACGCTACACAGGCATCTTTGTGTTGCCATGGCGATGAGTGCTTTCCTTTTCCGGTGGAGGGAAGAGAGCGTCCCAATCCGGCCCGTCTTTTTTACGCCCTTACCCTCCAATTAAAGTGCCCTCCACGGCTGCAAGTGTGACTTCATTGGGAGTGACACTCTGTAGTGAAGGGGGAGTGTGTAGGGGGCGGTCTGGGATTGAGCCAGAGAAAGAGAATAACATTTCTGTTGTTCTGTTTTGGAAAATTTCAGGACATACCTTTTAGAAAAAGCTGTGAAAGATTATTTAGGGGGGAGTTTCTTAAAATTTGGGCTAGGACTTAGTAAGGGATCAGATGGTGGTCTAATTGTGTTTGCAGCTAATCGCTCACAGCTGTAACAGTAAATATCTGCTGACAAAAGAATTCAAATGGACATGATTATTTCTCTTCAGTGTGTTCAAACATCTGTGACTCAATCATTGTTGTTGGGAGGGAAAAATTTGAGTTAGCTTTCAAAAGAGACCAAAAATCAAGCATCCAGAACTGCTTTCAGCTGACCTTAGGTGATTTGGGACAGTTTTACAGGAATGGGAAGGGGTTGAAAAATAGTTTTTTTTTTCTCCCTACTGTCCCCAAGTGCTGTTTGGAAGGGAATTCTCCCTACATGAAATATGCTTAGATTACATTTTGTTATAGACAATACAGATAAATCTGAAACGTGTTTATCATTAATACCCTGTAAAGATAAGAACTCATGACTCAGACTTGTGGCACAAAATCAAACACTGGCTTTTGTAACTTTTGTAACACTTTGATAATTCAACAATGCTTATTAATAAATACATACAGATTTTTTTTTTTTAAACTTGAGCAAAAAAGCACATTAAGAAAAAAAATCTGAATCACATGGTGTTCCTCAGGGAACCTTTTTGGGGTTTCTTTTGTTTCTAACAGCAACATTTCTTAGCTTTTGCGGTTTTTATTGTTGTTTTTCTTGAAGATAACATACACACTGAATCTATGTTTTGGTTTTGGTCCTCACCCTCAGGATCTCTCTGCAGACATAGGCGATCCATTCTTCCTTCAGAGAATTCCCTTTTGTGTTTTTTATCAGATCTGTCACCGAGCCAGCCCCGCAGAACTCCATCACCAGCTGCAACCACACACAAAATATGTCAATGTACACATCACAAGGTTGTTTTAACCACTTCTTAAATGTTCACACTCTTTCAGGGAATTCATGGTGGAAATTTGGAATTCCTGATGGACTTCATCTTGGATTTAACCTGTTGATGTAATCTGTCACTTTTTGTCTCTGTGGATCATTTGCAGGATATCCATGTCTTTACAACATAGATTGGAGGCTTAGCACGTACCCATAACTGGTCGTCCACTCCCGGAGGGTTTTTCTTGATGAAAGCTCCATAATAGGTTGCTATGTTCCTGTGGTGGCTGTACTTCTTCAACATGTTGATCTCAGCTTTAATCTCCTCTTCCTCATCCTGAAACACACAAACACAGAGAGATGAAGATGCGACACGAAGCTTTCTGTAGTTGCAGTGAGGCAGAATTTAAAAGTGTGTGAGTGGCACTTACTCCAGTGACATCCATGACCTTGATGGCAGCGAGCTGGCCTGTTTTGACATGGCGACCCTGAAAAACAGAGACGAGGAGAAGATGATGAAGCGGATGCACAGCGTGTTGTATCAACAGTTCCATCTGTTAATCCGTCTCTGTTACTGTAAAACAAAACAAATTAAACATTTGCGATGCTGAGGAATCCTATTTGACCTCCATAAATTTGTTGTTTTTTAAGAAATTTTTGATAAGAGGGTTGTCGGCACAAGGACGTCTTTCAATTATTTAGTTGTGCAGATATGATTAGCCTGTTTGAGAGTTGAGTTTTAAAAGCTTCACATTTCTTCATATAAAGAAAACATCCCTGAATACCTTTATAAAAGCAAAAACACACAACTTTATCAACAAAGATCTGGATATTTGGTCAAATGAATCTCAGAAATAACACAATATGTGAGCAGTTCATTGGAAGAGAACCTCAGTCTCAAAGGAAAAAACCGTCAGAAAACTCATTTTTTTCTGCTGATTAACATATTCTGTATTTTTTGTGCCAACCAGAAAAACGTTCAGAATCAGTAGGACATGTTTCGAATCTCCAATGTGTTTTGTGTATTTAGCTGAAGAAGCGGGACTTAGAAGAAGGCAATAATCCAGGAAAAGGGAGGACATTTCTATACAATAACATCTTAGAATGTTTTAATGTAACTCGGGATGACATGATTACAGAGTTTCTTGGTATTATTATTGTCAAAGAAATAGTCATAATTTTGCAATTATCATGATTATTATGCGTTAATTAATTTCCGAACATTATATATGTGTAAATGTGTATCTCGGCAAGAGAAGCTGGTTAAAGGCACGTAGGTACCGAATCCACCAAAAATCACTTCATCCACCTAATTTATGAAGATTCTGACCATTTTCAAGCCTTATGATCGCAGTATGACCCATTTGATATATTTTATTTTTATATTATATTATTTTATATTTTTATATACTTTGTTTTTGTTCCATGCAAAACGCTGAGCTGATCTGCTGTTATGGTTCAGACGTAATAATTTAAATAAAGTGACAATATTGAGGAATCTTTACGATTAATTAATTGTGGTATTTAATACTCCAATTAATTGTGAAATTAAATAATTGTCACATCCTAAAATGCAACACATGATGATTTCCTAACTGTAACCAAGTAGTTGGTAATATGTAAAACAATAATGAAACAGCAATTGTTGTGACACAGGATGTCTCTTCTCCATGGCAACCCCATCATCCAATTCCTCTGACCTTCGATACGTGACTGAAAGCTGTGACATTGTTATCTTCTCATTATCTTCTCTCTTCTCTTAAGTTAATTTTGTGTCCACAGGCAAAAAATGAAATTTATCTCACAAACAAATAGTACATTAATCCCTGTTTGGTCTTGGGACTGGGTAGCGGAAGTGAGACTGCAATGTCTCCTAGTTGACTAAAAGTGTAACTTGCAGGTTAAATATTCTGCAATAAACAGTTTTTAACAGTTTTTAACATGTTTGAGGAACACAGTGGCATAAATAAAAAGTTTTAAAAATGCTTTTTATAAGAAATTACACCTAATCTAGTTCGTCTAAATTTACTGCTTCCAACAAACAACGCTCTTTGTACCACGTGACGCGTGACATCGCAGCAGGTAAACACCAAAGACCCATATATACTTATTAGGCCCGAGCACCGAAGGCGGTGCGAAGGCCTATTGAAATGCAAGCGTTTATTCTTCTTATTCTTCTTCTTCTTATTATTAGGCCCGAGCACCGAAGGCGGTGCGAAGGCCTATTGAAATGCAAGCGTTTATTATTCTTCTTCTTCTT
>JAOXYM010000019.1:1859950-1888414 GCA_028567055.1 Leptatherina wallacei
GGCAGACACTCTCTCTACCTTCAAGATCAGGCTTAAAACCTTCCTTTTTGATAAATCCTATAGTTAGGAGTGATTAGTCATCCCTTAGTTACGCTGCCATAGGCTTAGACTGCTGAGGGACATCCCATGATGCACTGGGCTTTTCATCCTCATCTCTCTGCTCCTTGTCTCCCATGTAAGCCCTTTTCAGACTTGCTCTGAAAAGCGGTAATGTTGCGGACTTTGTCTTTTATACCGGATGCATTCAGACAAATGTTCCACTCTTTTACCTCGGACATTTACCGGCTAGCCCCCATGTCATAAGGACGGAAATGTTACAGCACGTCGTTTTGCACGTCGCAACACAAAGAAGTCCTACCCTCTTTGACAATCAACTTATCCGGAATATTTCCCCATATCTGAATATAGCGAGGAGGCGATATGTTTGAAAAGACAACTCCGGTAAAGGAGTCAAGATTGAATGCAATCCGTGGTTTCCTTAGCTTGGCTTGTATGAATACTGATTGGATGACAACAGATCTGTCGCTAAAACTAAACCAGGGCTTGAAAATAATAATTAGTGTCAGAAAGGATGATAAACCGATGTTGGCTGTAAAAAAAAAAAGTTTTCTGGCTTCATAAGTTTTTATGTTTTACATTTCATGAGCTTGATAAAGAATATGTGCAATTAATAATCGGGACTTGAGTTACTAAATGCAAAGGGGAAGTATGAACAGTAAGTGAAAAGAAGTTAAAAAGATAATAAAGAATTATATAGTATAAAGCAACGGTAGGCAGAGCCCTCAGTTATCAGTGACTTTTGTGGAAGCAGCTACCAGTTTGGGTCCAGGAGGTATTTTTTGTTGTCCACAACCCTTCTTTAAAAGAGAAAAAGCTGAAGCTTTAAAAGAATAAAATTAGTTTAAATGCAACTTCCCGTCCAAAACATGCAATTCAATGAACGGGTGAAGAATTGAGCCTGAAGTTAAAGAAAGTCTCACGAGGAGCTGATTGCGTTTAAAGTCATTAAAATCTTGTTTATTTCATCCATCATTTCACAAAAGCAACACGACATGGTACTGCAGATTATCTTTAAGGGGTTGCCAGAAGAAAACAACAGTCTGTGCAAATAGTGCATTTTCATAGACACACAGCAGCTGGAGCTGAATGGTGAAAAGACACAGAAGAGTGCAACACAATTCACGTTTTTTTATGCTCGATTTTGTTCATGAGCTTTTACAGATGTAAATACGCATGATTAGGACAAAAAAACATGATCTGCTGAGAAGCACTAGAGGAGGTAGAAAGACGGGAGGTAGAGAACAAGAGTAAGAAGAAAAAAAAAGCACATTTAAGGTCCCATTTTCCATAAATAGTAAAGTTTCAGGTTCAGACAGGCACATAGTTAAGCGTCAATAATGGCTTTAAAAGGAAACTATCCACCGTGCAGGTTTCATGCTTTTACCTGTAATGTTTAATCACATCAAGTTTCTGTCATTCTGCTTTGTTTAAGTAGAATTTGCGGCATCATGCAGATAACATGTAGACCGACAAGGAAGACGTTGATAAATATTGATGCTGTATTTGGGATATGGAAAAAAAATCATACAAAATTGATCATAAATTTAAATGTTTAAATGAGCAAAATAATGAAGATATTCTTAACTTGGATTGGCAAAGTTTCTTCTTTATTTGTGCCACTAGGGGGCAGCAGAAACAGCCACAACTTCAAAGTTTGCTTATTTAAGAGTTGCTTATTTACTGTACATGTCCAGCAGACAAAAAGCAATTTCACCAACACAGAGACGTCAGGTTTTACCCAAGAATCTGCCAAATACTCATTCAGTTTTAGATCCTGAGGAAATGACCGACCTTTATAGCTGCTCTTGAGACGCTAGTGTTCAGTGGCTTATAAAAGCTTTTTCTTCTGAAAGAGTGAATAATGTAATCGGATCTTGCTGTAACAAGTAGATGACAAAATGTCACAGTAGTCAGATTTCTATTTACTAGAAATCTGAGGAAATTATCAATGACTTGAACTGGGTAAACCTGGTTGAACAGTGTGACCAGAATGTGGCAGAATATTCCACATTGATTGTGACTTAGTAGAAAAATTTGTTGTCCTATTAGAAACAAAGTCTGCTGAGGCGAAAACAAACAAAAACAAATAAATGGAAAAAAAAACCCTTCAGTATCACCTGAGTGGAAAACAAACGGTAATAAAAAGCAGACAACAGTGTTTTTCCAATGGTAGGAAGTGAAGATACTGGACAGCAACACAAGATGCGTAATAACAGCAGAACGAACAGCTACATGTCGACTGTGGAAACTGAAACATGTAAGTATGAAGAGAGTTTTTAATTTGAGTCTGATGTTGGGTAACAATTTACAGATGAACAATGAACATATAGAGTGAAAAGTAAAACAAAACAAAAACAAAAAACACCAGAAACTCAACAGAGCAGCTCAAAGAAAGGCATCCCCCATCTGTTCACATTTTTTTATCTATTGAATTGGTCACTGAAAATGGAAAACTTTAATCCATTTGTGAATAAATCTGAGGGTCCTTAGTTCTTTTTAAAAAAAGAAAAGCTCAATCATTAGTTCCTAAAAGTTGTCTTGAAGTACAATACATTTTTCTAAAAGGCAAAAATACAAATTATGACGTCAAAATGTTTCTTGTGATGCCTGAAATAATTAATTCATATTTCCTCAAGTACAAACCAAATTATTTTGGAGGAAAAAAACTATCATGAGAACCAAATTACTGCAGTTCCTTCCAGAAAATGAAGAAACTTGTGAAATAAATGTAGCAGGAACTTCAGAGACCAGATCACAGCATAGAAACAGGTCATTTAAGGCAAAACATAGAATATACAGTATGAGGAATGTAAATGAATTTTGGCACTTGTGATGTCCTATCCGACATAAATATCAAAAACGGAGATACGAGAGATAAAAAGCTCTTATTCTAGGTCTTCATCCTCTTCTCTGCTGTTTTTTTTATCTTTTTAGTGTCTTCTCAAACCAGACGAGTTGTGCCCCCCCGCCCCTGATGTTGCATAGTGTTGTTAGAGAACGAAGGAGCATGCTGGGATTAAACAGTAATAGCTTGGTGGTGAGGAGCGGGAGGCCTCCATTTCCTTCTTGTAAACACGAGGTCCAGGTTTTCAGGCACCGAGTTGAACGCTGCGTCTGCTGGTCGACCTCCCGTTGCACCTTGGAAGCACATCAGTGTTGTATGTGTTCATACATCTCAGGTCTGAGAAGGTGTTGTCTTTATGTGCTTCCATGTGCAGGTTTAATGTTCCTCATGTGCACAGATGATTTATCACAGCTGACGCCATGCTGGAGTTGATTCCCCCTGCAAACAGCAGGCTGATGGAAGCAGCATCTGGTTGCATTAGGTTGTGTTTTTTAATCATACTACGACAACATAAAGCGACATCTTCAAGTTTGATTATATCAGCTTGTGTTCAGATTCAGAGATAAACACCAGCTTCTGTAAAGGCAATAAATCAGGGGGGAGATGTTGAAGAAAAGCCAAGTCTTTGCTTTTCTTAATGCAGGAAAATGTGGATTTGGTTGCTTTACTCTGCCTTACATTAATATTTATGTTATACTTACAACTCCCGTACAACTGTAGGTTCAAAACTATGAACATGAATCAGTCATCATAATTCTGAATAATAAAATAAGTTAATAAAAAAAAAAAAAAAGCAATTGTGTTTTTCTTGTTGGGTTAGTTTTATATCAAATACTTTCTTATGCAGATATTTCCATGAATCTTAACTAAAAATATTGCCACAACAGCAGCATTTACTAACCATATAGAGAAACCAGTGGTGGTAGAAACTAGTTGGTTTGTTGTAGTGTGGACTTTCTGCCCTGGGTTAAGCCTTGCAGGCAGAAATTCCTCTGTGTATTTGTAGATCACTTCAGATGCCTGATCCTTGCATCACGTTTCTACACACGACTGTTGTGTTCTTTGTTTTTGGCACGCTCGATGATGCTGTTACTATGTTGGGAGGTTAATTGTATCCGTGATGACGAGAATTTGTCATCTCACCGTGTATGTATGCATGAACTATTTTAGTCGTTAGCTGACTGAAGTCAGTTCTATCTAACTGGATCTCAGGCTGGTGTGAACTGAATTGTCTTGATAGTGTTTAAAAACCATTGACCTCTCACTGGGATGTAAGTCTGAGCAATGCTGACTCCTGCTGTCATATAACAACAGTCTCAGAGGAAAAACACCCCACTGGGAGTTTTAATTCAGGATGTAAAAAACCCCCAAAACAACAAAAAAAACAACAATATGCAACACACTGAAAATGATGCAGTGCTTTATCAGCCACAGGGATGTCCAACATGGCGTCAGCTTAGATTATGATGAGCACAAACACACAGACGAGTTTCACCTCCTCAAGTCCAGACCTCCATGGGCACCATGGCCTCCTTGGAGCCGATGGGAGGAAGCAGGTTCTGCTCACACAGGAACTGAAGAGGAAACTGAACCAGGAAGCCGCGGATCTTCTTTAGATCCTCGCGAGCCCGATCTGGGTCTTCTTTGTCAAGGCCCAGTTGGGCCAAGTAGCCCTCCAGCTCCATGATATTACGGACGTCACTAGACGGCAGACAGCGGAAAACCTGGACGGGTCAGAGAAGAAACAGGGTGTGGTGTTAAGACCGGCTCTGAACTCTCCAAAAAACCACCTACAGTGATTCTTAATATTCATTTATTCTTTACCTAAAACTGAAGGAATATTCAAACTGATTGTGAAACCTTTTATTTCTTTAGTTTGTCTCTAGTCGCCTTTGGTCGGCTTTCTGAGGACCTTACAGGACATTAATCAGTGTCCTGCTGTATGACCTGATGTCAGCCAAGCTTCAGCTGTCAGACTGATGGCCTCAGATTTGACTCTAGAACATTTTTGTAGACAGATAAGTTTATGATCCACCGATCACTGCAAGGTGTCCAGGTCCTGTAGCTGCAGACCAAGCCCAAATCATCAACCCTCCACCACCGTGCTCGGCAGTTGGTATGAAGTATTTGTGCTGATATTCTGTGTTTGGTTGTCTCTAAACATGCTGCTGTTCTATGAGCAAACATCTCTACTTTGGTCTTGTCTGTCCAAAGAACATTTTTCCAGAAGTCTCGTGGTATGGTCAGATGCAACTTTGCAAACCGAAACTGTGCTGGATTGCTCTTTTTAGAGAGGAAAGACTTTCTCTTGCAATCTTTCCGATTAGGCCTGTGGAGTCTGAGATGTAACACTTTGGTTTTATTGTTGTTTCCCCGAGTATTTCATGGTCTGACCTTGGGCTGAACTTCCTGGGATGTCCACTCATGGGGAAGATCGTCATCCGTCTTAAATGTTTTCCACTTGTGAATAATCTTTCTCACTGTCACATGATGGAGTCCAGATAGTTTGGGAATGAACTTCTAACCCTTCTCAGATTGATGGGCAGCAACAGTTGCTCCTCTAAGATCATTGCTGATGTCTTTCCTCCTTGGCATTGTGTTAACACACACCTGAATGCTGCAGACCAGCAAACTGCCAAAACTTCTGGTTTTATAGAGGTGCTCATGATGTTGATGATTAATGAATTAGATGCATTTGATCAGCAGCACCTGGTTGCTACGTACCATCTTAACACCTATGGAACGTGCCAAGCAGTTTTTCACACACTGCTTCTGAATTTTGACTCTATAATTTCTTGATAGATTAAACTACAGAACTTAAAGAAGGTCTACTTTCTCTTTGTATGACTGTATTATTACAGCTCATTTTTTTTTATAAATTATGACTTAATAGTTAAACTTCTACTTATGCAGTGACAGTAAAGAAGTGTTAAAGCAAAGCCAAAACATAGGGGAACAGTAGGTATGTATCAACTAAAACTGACACTTCTTCCTGATTCTGAATGGATTATGTTTGTATATTTTCCCCATATTCATCAGTAAGTTTAACTTATCAAGAATTGAGGTGCCCTTTAGACAGGATCTTAGTTTTAAAGGGTTCGAGTAAATGACATGAAAGAAGCTGTGTTTTTGTAGTGATGGAGCTAATAAAAGCTGCAATGGATAAAAATGGATTCCTGTCAGAGAAAGTCTGCCTGAATTTGCAGACCAAGCAGAAGCTGAAACATTCAACTGACCCTCTGGTAGATGGTGGCGTTTCGGGCACAGGTGGACATCCAGGTGTCCTTGTAGAACCGATCGCTGATGGGATCCGAAACATCAATGGAGGGATCAACGTTTGCACCGAGGATCATCCTAGAGGAAGACAAAAACGAGGAGGAGGGTGAGACACATGGAGAAACACGCAATAATAAATATAATCAAGTCAACGGAGTTGATAGTTTTTCATGTGCATAGGCAAAAAAAAAAAGACAACAGAAAGAACACATACATGTAGACTCAACCATTAGAGAAACATGCTGGCATTTATATTAGATACAGAATAGATCACACAAGTCCAACTGAGACTGTTTCACAAGAAAACTTAAAAATGATTAAAATATTTTAAGAAGAATTTTTAAACAATCACAGCACCAGTTGTCACTGGAGCACCCCTGAACCAGTCTGAGAGGCTACTTAATTATTTAAAGACGATCAAATACCCTTAATCCGTCCTTTAATCTTATAAACATAGCGAAAACAGTAATTAAATTAGTATTTGGTGGATTTATTTTTCTCTCGTAACAATACTTCTTGCCAATAAATCTTAAAGCATTGGAAAGGCTGTTTATATCACTTGGAGTCCCGTTTGTAAGGAAAGCAGCAGAGTTGAGTACGTGGGCTGCACCCATGTCAAATCTTCTCTGCCATTCCAAACAGCATAGTTACAACAAAGAAATAATCAACCAAACACTAATATCCTTTCTATTTGTGCTACGTTTAGTTCACAAGACCATAATTCTAATAAATCAATTTCTTCCTGATCAGTATCATATTTGAAATAACGCAAAGGATTTCAGTACTTGAAGCACTCGAGGCGCAGCTGCAGAGCAAACTTTCCCGCCTGGTACAACTGCCCGTCCATCACCGAGTTCACCATTTCCGAGTCCTCAACGATCACCGCCACTTCGCTGTCCCTCTTTCCCAGCATGCTGCGGTCGTTGATGTTGGCAGAGCCTGCAGTTAAACAAGGAACAAAGCTGCTGTCAGAGGACAGAAACCACCAGCGGCTGATTATAGGCGGCTACAAACAGCTTCCACTTCTCAACATGTAAGAAAATGTTTCCACTAATTTAGTTTCACCGTCATCTGAACTTTGAGGAACCAAACTCAGTCTTCTATCATCATTTTGGAGAACATAACTGTAATGGCCACAGTGTAAAAACCAAAACTGTTCTCACATTACTTATAAAACAATCCAAAAAGGATCTTTTCTTATAAAACCAAAAACAGGTACTTCTTTAAAATAAATAATCCCCCTTTAGTAGGATGGGACTTTTAAAGATGCATCCTTTTAAATGAGGAAGAGTCCTTCCTGGAACAATCTTGACACGGGGCATACGCAGCACAACAGTCTCACCTTCAGTTACAACCTTCACACAACAAATCAAAAAACTAACATGGTTGTTTAATAGCTAGTAACCATTATTCTGCTGCCTAACAGCTATTTAAACTGGTAATTTGGACGTAGAGATCCTTTAAAGGACAACTTTAGGATGCTCACAACCAAAAAGTCTCAAATACATTATGTAAATAAGACGATATTAAGTTCTTTTATTAACCACTGTATGGTCTGCAGCTTTTCAGAATCCAGTTTTATTTCTACTAAAGCAGCTAAAAAGCCTTCCTGGCTGGATGATTTTCAATGGATGAAGAGCAGGGACTTCATCACTTGTAACAAAAAATGCAGTCATGTGTGGTTCTCATTTAATACAGGATGATTATATAGATGATAAAGAAGCGACTCCTCCTGTCTCTCTCCATCGGGACATGAAACCGATGGGCGGATGTAGTGCTGAAAAACCACCAACAAAGACTACAACTGGTGACCTTAAGTCTTCCTTTCTGATTTAATGGTTCATTTTCCATTCCCATCTCTTATTTTACCCTCCACTTTCTCTGTAAAATGTAGCGTTGCTGCAGAAAGTTGTACAGAGTGTAATAAAGCTAATAACTCACCAGCTGATCCCTGGTCATCAACTTGTGTTTAATGTCCCGTTTAATACTCCAGTAGTAAACCACCATCTCTAGTTTTATATACGGAGATATGTGATGGCATACTTTATTGTACTGTAAGCACTCTAGCTGTACTATATCTCAACAGCACACTAGCTGAATTACACCCTGGCACTAATTCAATTCCCTTTGATAGACCATATTTCTTCTAGTTCTTTCCTGGTCTATTTGACGCCTTTCAGACTCAGCAAGAAAGCTGTAACTTGTCATGTTCTTGGGAATTTATATTTTCAATCTTGTACTTGCATCCATATTTATTATCCTTAAACAGGTTGCAGCTTAACTTCTCTGCTTGATGCTGTGTTTGTATAAAAGTATGCAAATCTCTGATTATCTTGGTTCACATATATTTTTGGTCCCTGTTCCTACAGTTACTAAAGTTGTTTACCTGTTTGTTAAACTTTCAATGCAAATCGTGCCAGCATCAGCACATCTCAGATGGACAATAAGGATTGTGGGTGCTTTGAGAGTGAAAAGGATAGACAGAAAGATCCTTGACATAAGAGAACGAAGGGCTAATTCTTTTAATGGATCCTTAATATTACAAAAGTCCTTCGGTATATCCTAATGATATTAAATTTATTAAATTCAGCCTTTAAGGATCCTTCCTTGGTACCGTTTCCTTGTCCACACACACAACACTTATCTCTCTGGACTGGGTTTTTGCTTTTCTTCTTGCAAAATCTTAGATAATCTTTTTTTTTTTTTTTAAATATGGAAAATCATCAAATTTGAACTTAAATTGCTCATATTCTTGTTTTATCCATTTCTAAGTTATAATCGGAATAAATGACTTTAACTTGACCTTTCTTATGTCTTTATGTCTGTTTTGATTGTGTTTAGTTGTTTAAAACATGCAGCATTAACCGGCTGACCTTTTCTGACACATGGGAATCATTTGATCGGGAGAAACTAGAATGAAATTACTCCGTTTCACCGTCCCGAGAGAACTGCTGTGTATTTTTAGCGCATGTGGCAGCCGTGGAGCTGCAGCCTCACCACAATCCTCTTCATGACATCGGCTTCAGCCTTTTTTTTTTCTTTTTTCTTTTTTTAAATCACTCAAACTATGAAACCAGAGTCCAGCGTCGGGGGAATATTTCAGTACGTGTTCCAGCTGCTGCAACTCGAGCGGTCACATCTGGTTTGAGGGAGGCGCTTACCGATAATCACGGTTCTGTCGTCAACGATGAGCATCTTGCTGTGCACGTAGATGAGCTCGGTGACCAGCTTCCCCTCCAGATCAGCGTGAGTCCTCAGACCGGCGATGGAGATGTAGTTCATCCACTGGTCTCCCACTGGAAACAAAGACTACATGTTACACTCATGGTTTTGCTTTACAGTGCTTTGTTCCCCACATCAACATGTTGAGAAGGAAGTCTGTTTTCAGGTTATTTATGGTAAAAACTTGTCAAATCTTTGCACAAAATCCAAATGAAAGAATTCTAATACGAAAGTAAATCAGTAATTTGGCATTAATACATTTGAAATAAAGTAACCAAATAAAGCATGAAACAAAACAAAATTCAAAAAAAGTGATGTGTGCTGGATAAATCTAGCATATCCTGCTCAACTAAGGCTAAAAGCTAGCAGGAAAACAATTCTAATCAAAAGTCTGGGAAGCTCTTATGTGAACAGTTGCCAGCAATAAATAAAGTGCTGGAATCTCTGTGTTGAGCCTGGATCTACAAAATGTCCGGAAGCGACTGGCTCATGGACCCCAGACTCCATGAAACAATGATATGAAAGTAGGGCAATGATTTAAAGTGTTAAAGAAGAAAATAGCATTTCAGTCTTCTAAAACAAGAAAGAGATAATAATTGCAACTGGCTTGTGGCTTCCCTTCTGTCATCATACAGCTCCTAGTTGCAACAGCTCAAACAAACCATGCAGAGGCAAACTGTACGAGTGGAAATACCCAGTGTGTTGCCATTAGCTCGGACTTACTCTCTTTCTTAAGCTGTGAAATAATGGAGTGATCTCCTCTGTTCATGGTCCTGCAGGGACACAGAGAAAGAGGAGGATGAGCAGCAGATCCACATTTCTAACCTTCGTGTGCCAGTGTGCTTGAATGAGAAGGGAGAAAAACGCTAGGCTGCAAGCTTTGTGTTGTTAGAGTGTGATGGTAAAATTGCTTCCTTTACTCCGAGAGCACGAGGAAGTGCTCTCATCACATCGCACTCGTGCAAACACACCTGTAATTGAAGTGCATGACAGCCTGGATGGCGCTGCCTCCTCCAGTGTTGATGTCCCCTTCGAAGCCTGGCAGCAGAGGTGTCACCACATAAACACGGTACTTTTTACCTTCCCTACAAAAAACGAAGGAAAGATTTTTCATTAAGGATAAGACCTGGGAAATAAATGCTTCCCTCTGTTTCACAAATGCTTATTGTGTTTGTCATTGAAGAGCTGATGCAGCAGTGATAAATGTCCTGTTCCAGTTTTTCTAAACTTCAGTTTAGCCATGATTTAATACCAAAAGACCCCTTTTGCTGACTTAATTCTGATGCATTGCAATGTTTAGCAATACTTTACAGCAAACTTGTAGCAGGCGATCAACAAGCCTCTGCCGAGTCGATCAAATCATCTGAACCCTGATTGAACCCAAGGATTAAAGAACTGATGTCCACAGGAGTTAACATTGTGAAATTTGCTTGCATTTGGCAATTAACCTAAAATACATATATTATGCATTTCACCTGTTGGAACAGAAATGTCCCACAAGTCTCAATTTCTTTGTTTTCCAGGTTTACATGGAAATCTGACTGATCTTGGTATCTCAGATCTTTTGAAACAACTGTATAATCTGTTTGAAGGTTGACTCACTTTTCTTCTGTAGATTTAAGTTAAAATTCATGAGGGAGCAAGCAGAGAAAAATAGATCCCAAATTATAAACACAGCACTGCTGATGCAGTGTCTGACACAGTCCCAGTGGTCAGTAAGGACACGTAGCACAGGAGAGAAAAGAAGACAACAAGGCTGCAGTCAGTTGAGACCAGTAAGTTACAGATGAACCAATCTGTAGGGACCAATTCCTTTAAGAGAATGATACACCCAGCGGCCACTTTAGAAGGTGCACCTTGCTAGTACTGGGTTGGACTGGTAATAGCAAGCACATCCATCAGAAGATGCTACACTGTGGTCATAAAGGGATGGACATGATCAGCAACAATACTCAGGTAGGCTGTGTGTGCATGCCCAGTTAGCACTAAGGGGCCAGAAATGTGCCATGAAAATATCCCCCACCATTACACCCACTGTTTGATCCAATACTGTTGGCTTTCTCCCAACTAAAAAAGGAGAATATTTATGGACCGTTCATGCACTGAAGCTTCAAGGAGAAATCAGGCCAAGTTCTGTGTTAGTGTGCATGCCACTGTGTACCCATGTCTGCAGGACTTGACTACAAAATACCAGAGGGAAGTAAAACTATTTAAGAGGAACCTATCCAAATAAAATCTGTGTAATATTATCAATACATACATAATGTGTGTTTCTGATTAATCATCATAAGCCTAAACACAGCAGCCACACACTAGTTTGCAGTATGTGTGATGATTAAGCCTTTACTTGGTGTTTTACCTGTAAGCTTCGATGACGCGCTCTGCAATAGCGTCTCCAATCTTGTTGAAAACGTGTCTGTTGTCTGCACAGCTGATGAAGAACTGATTCTGAAAATCAAAAGACATTGATAAATGATCAGGAACTTTCACACTTCTAACTCTCAGATCACATGCACAACCTGCACAGCAGGTCTGTGAATGATTTACAGTCCTGGTTATACTGTAAGAGGTTATTATGAGCCTGCATCTGTCACAATGTTGCACATTTTAAGTAAAAATCTTACAGTAATACTGTCTTTTAGTCAAAAATGACCCATTTTGGTTTCTATGTTTTCTTTACTTCCAATGCAGGAGTGCATTATAAATGGTGGAAACACAGCTTGCAGCATTGAAAGAAGTATATACAGAGTACAAGTTTATTAAACTGCAAGTATTTTAAAACACATGGAGGACACTAATTAGCATTTAAGGTGTAAATAATTAAATCTGAACATGAGCCATAATGTTGCCGTTTATCTGCCGAAAACAGTTTTTTTTTTTAGGCCTGGCACTTCTTTTTTCATCTTCCACTTGTCCAGTTATGTTTTACGGACACATTGCGCACCATGCTGAATTGTGACAGGTTTTCAGCCGATAGCGCTTTGGGAACTGCCTTGTTAGTGCAACAATACTATATCATGTCGGTCAAACTGTATCACCCTTGGAGTTTTTCATAAATTCAACTAACTTAAATTAAATCAGAGACTGAAAACATTCCTCTGACTTCAACGAGTAAAAAAAGCAGCCAATGTCCCAGGAAAAACTTTGTAAGACCTACAGAAAGCCTGGAGAGCTACTTCTTAAGATCACTTTAAAACAAGTCTGGTTGCACTGAAGCAAAATACTGAATTAAGAAGAGTGACAGCAATATAAATGACCATGAAGGTTCCTATTACCTGAAGTGAGATTTAAGAACAATATAAATTGAAAGGATTAAAAGCACTATTTATCTAAATCCTTAAAGATGGATTTAATGACACTAAACCAGAGCTCTTGACTCCAGTCCTTAAGGTCAACTACCCTGGTCCTACAGGGCTGCACTCTCGCAAGTTTTCAATACTCCAACACACTCAAATCAAATGGATCCAACAGCCTATCATGACTCACGGCTTTCATTTAAAAAAGATTAGCTAATTCATTTATATTTTATCTCCTGTGCTGCAGACCAAACACTTACATGAAAATCAAAATCAATCAAATAAATCAGGCATAATAAATAGTCCAGGTTAAAATGGGAAGCCAACACGAACCCAGTAGCTAATCCCAACCCCGCGTGGATGTCAGTAACTGCAAAGTTTGTAGACAGGTTGGTCACAGTGTTATTGGGTGTACTGTTCCCACATGAACGTGAGTCACTTCTCGGTCACTTAAACGGCTTCTGAATGGCAAAATTTCTCAACAGGCTAAACCGGTTCAAGTAATTTAACAGGAAAAGAAGCTGCACACACCCAACAGTCCCGTTTATTTACAGGGAAAACTATAAAAGATGTCATACACAATTTTAGGGGAGGCGTCATCAGAAAGACATTAAGACCGCGTCCCTACTGGTCTTTCAGCTGGAAGGACAAATACCTCTATGTAGATGAAGTGCTGGCTGGTTTTGATGGCGTGGACGTAGGCATTGTGGATGGACTCCTCGTGGTATTTGATGCCAGCAGACCAGTCAGAGGCAGAACGCAGGATCTGAGGGGGAGACAGGGTGTAGCACTCAGTTTCTGTTCATACAGAAAATAGATTTATTCCAGTGTCAGCCTGCTACAAACTTTTATCTGAAAATAAAATCTGAAAAATCTACCATAAAGGACAAATTCACCAAAAAATACAAGGTTACATTGCTGAAAGAATGCAAACAACTGTAATATGCAGTATGGCCATAAAAGGAAAAACATAAAACCACTACTAAAGTAGAAATGGGAGTCAAAACTTTTGTGTACACTTAAAGTCCAAACTGTTCACCATCAACCAACAGCAACAAATGCAGTTAAATTCTGGGGAAATGGCTGAAGCAGGGTGGATGTAGGTGTTTGATATAAGCATGTTCAAAGTTCAGACGAGACTATAACGCTTCAATATGAACATCCAGATTGGGTGAAAAGCTTGACATCAGCCCTGAGCTTCAGCTGTAAGAAACAGGATCTGGATGTTTGTCAAGACTCTTTAATGACAGAGGGTTGAAATAACTGAGGACAAATTCAAAAATGAGTTCATTTCCTTTAAACTGAAATAACTTTTGTTCTCTCAAGATTTAGTTTTAAAGAGTGATCTCTATAATCTTATAATAATCTGAGTTTGAGACTTAAATCCTTTCTGAAATCTCCCTGGTGAGCTCAATAACCATAATAAGGATGATGTAATACAAACACAGGTCTCAGTGAATGAAGTCATTTAGATTCATAGAAACATAGAGGTCAAATCTGTGATGCATGTCAGATTAACACGTTTTAAACTAAGCTAAAAACAGTGAGGTTAACATAGATGTGTTTCTCGGGCTTTTTCTATATTTCTAAAACCTAATCAAGCAGCACGAAGCAGCATTTCCAATAGAAACAGAATCCTAGCACAACACAAACCCTCAGTTTTACAGGTTAAACTGATTCATACAGCTGTTATGTCTAAAAGGGGGAAAAAAATGATCATTTTACGTCTGATCCAGAGATATTGACCTATGGCATGTGTATATTCCATGTACCAATTCTTAGAGTATATTTTTCTGGCAGTTAATATACAAGAAATAGAAGAAATTCATTACACACCAGTGTTGACGATGATTGTGATGTTAAAAAACAATAAAAAAAAATATTTTGTTAATAATACATTTGATATCATGGTTTGATCTGAGCTGATAAAATATTCTACAAATTATTGGATGTAGTTTGTTTTTTTTGTATAATTTTCACAAGGTTCCTACTTCCTATTTTGATTTCTTACTCAGGTGAAAAGACAAAACTCAAAGCTATGAATCAGTCTGATCGCAATATGTTTTTTTTAGTTTACTGTGGATACACAATAATATTGTAATCCTGATTAAGTGCATAGTGAAAACAATATATCATGGCCATCAGTACAAGAATGGATTTCCTTTTGGGGATTACATCTTATTTTTTTTACTATCAATTACATTTTTTGTTTAAAATCAAATGACATGAAATATCACTAATTCTCCACCAGCAGAAAACAAACATTAGAAAATGAAAACTGACCTGTACTTTTGTGTTGATACAGTTGGGGACTTGGTATTGCTGCTCTCCGGCGGTGGTGTGAGACTTCGGCAGCAGGCATGGATACGACTGCGAGCGGTACTTTGGCTTCACAAGCTGCTCGGGACATTAAAAGAGAAATGGGAACAGTCATGACGCGGCAAGTCAAAGTGAACTTGACTGAAGAGTTCACCATTTATCTCACAAATACAATATTTTCCACAGTAATCTTTTGCTTCATCCTTATTTTGCTGCTTTTAATGGTGAGGTTAGCATCTTTATGAATTCTACTAATAGAATACTAATAAAAGTGAGTGAACTCTGATAACTGAATACACATCTCTTTCAGCAGTTAATGCAAATACCTGATCAGAGACAAACCCTTCAACTCTGGGCAGGTGATAATCAACTGTACATGTAAATCAATGTGGCAGCACAAAATCTGAAGGTGTCATGGTGTCAGCTGCTGCAAAGACACATCTCCCCTGTCTGCCTCATTCAGAGCCACTTCCCAGTGTGTGAGGCAGGTGCAGCTGCAGCTCTTTATCCATGCCCTCTATATATACCAGATCAGATTCTTGCACTGAGTCAGATCTCATCATAGCTTCCAAATCTTGACACGTTTTTTTCCCTAGTTCCATCGATTGATCTCAGCCTCGCAGTCTTTCCATCAGCTACACACTCATTAAAGAAATTACATTTGTTCAACTCCATCTTCTTCACTGGAACATTAATTACAAAGCCAATGATTTCCTTTTGTCTTTAACAAAAGCAGAATCATTGGGACTTCTTACTTTGGTGAAATTCCACCGCTGGATGAAGTGTCTGGCCACATCCCGAGCTGCCTTCCCATGAACTACTGAGGCGATGTCGTGCCAAGGCATTCTGGGAGTTGTATGCCTGTCTATAAAATCTGAAACCACAGAAAAGGGAACATAAGACTGGAGATAAAGACTACAGTTCTTTATCAACAGAGACACCTGAGATGTGTTCTTACCATCAAAAGGTTTGTCTAGTTGAATCCAGTCCTTGTGCACAAAGTTGCAGTAGTCCTTCCCGTGCCAGAATCGCGTGTTTCCAAACAGCTCTCCGACCCCCGTATTTACAGAGCCGCTTCCTAAAAAACACACAAATATTTCCAATTACTTTTTACTAAACAACACACAATACACTCTACAGTGTTACAACATTTAAAGTGCAGGCGTAGAGTTCATTTCCCTAGACCTTTAGCACCATTTCTGGTGAGTCTGGACCATTGACTGTTTATTATTAAGGTCTGGACTCTTCTAACATAATGTGTGACCCTCACATAGCCGGCATCACAGAGGTCACCATTTCTGATAGCCATCAGAATGTGTGACTTTACTGTACCTGCATCATAATGAACTTAGACTTCAATACAAATGTTTTCAAGACATAAAAGCAGCGAAAATAACACTAGCGCCCCTTGTGGTCACAGAGTTTGATGGGTAACAGATATTGGTGCACCGGCAAGTGGCCACACTACAAGAACGCCCCCCCGATCAAGGTCCAGCACCTTCCGAGCACACAAGACGGGAGGCGGGACAAGCAGCTGTCAATCATAGCAACTTTGGGTGAGAGTGGCTGTCCTCTTTGGAGGAGCAAAAGTGCCACAATTAATTAATTAAATACATCATTAAATAATTAAATAAATGTGGCATTAAATTATTCAATCATTAAATGTACAATTAACTTATTATTTGAATGTCTCATTGATTAATTCAAATAAGAATGTTTCATTAATTGATTAAAACTGGAATTAAACACATAAATTTATAATTAAATGTATCACTAATTCATAAGAATACAATTCATTGTATGTTAAAAACATATATAATTATTTCACTATTTAATTAATCAATTCATGACCCTGTGTTGCAGTGCTTCATGAATTTATTTTATCTGTCAACCTGACCCATCAAAGTCAGTGGGCGGGGCTAACGTTCCTCTAGTCTGACCCATTGTTATGGTCTGAAGAGAGGCTGGAGGGAGACAATGGAGGTACTTATGGTGAGATGAAGCCTCTTGAAGCAAGGGATTGTGGTCCTGGAGTTTTGCATGCGGGTTAGAAATCGTGTCTGACTTCAGACTGTGGCTGGACTGGATGGAAAATGTGACCATATCACATGACCACAAAATGCCGAGCCACCGGGCTGCAGTGGGAGTGTGTATAGCTGGAGGTCACCAACTGCAGCTTGTGGACCTGCCTCCATCGACCACAGAACTTGGTCCTGATTGGTTTAACCTCTTGCTGAAGCATCTACATTTAATGCTCCCAGTATTAATCCATTTTGGTGTCATTAATAGGCTACAAAATCAATTTAAGCTGTCTTGGTATTTCATATTTCATATTAGGCCCAAACGTCACAAAACCTGGACATGTTCATGTTTGGCTGCTTCCACAAAGCAAAACTAAACGTATTGCTATTATCTAGGCTAAGTTATTACACTTTGCCTAGATAAGAAGCATAACTGTAGACAGGGTGCGATTCGTGGACAAAAGAAGGGGGGGGGGGGGTCTTTTGAGAAAGAATTTATTCGGAAAAACCAACTAAATAGCAGACAGACATCATAACAGGCTGAATATTGTTGTTTCTACAGGCTGATAATAAACAGGAGGAAAGTATTAAGGATTTGGGAATACTCTTGTAAATCACGGGAAGGAATATTAATCTACGAACCCTAATCTATTAATATTTACCAGAAAGCTGCACTCTGTATTCCTATTGGTCAACATGTAGGAACTCGTAGGACAAAAAAAATAAAAATCTGACATGCTTGTCGGGTCAAAATCGGTCTGAATTCGTCTGAAACAGGCAAGTGTTATTTAACTTAACCTAATAGTTTCATCATTAACTCATTTTTCATCACACTTTTTAATTATTGCAATTGTTGAAAATAGAAATAACAATATTTTATATATTACTTTTAACCAGAGCGGCCTTGTTTTAATTTTGGCTGCATGTAGCCTTACTATAGGTAATGCTGCAGGTTACATACAGTCTGAAGTGGAGTCTGGTGTGACTAACAGGTTAGATAACTCAGGCATAATTACATAATGTCGGCGTACCTGTGAAATGATGTGAGGATCTGTATATTCTCAGTCATCCAGGTCAGGATCAAATGTTATAATAAAGAACAACTGGATTTATTTTCTTGTTTCTTGAGCAGTGCAGAACTAAAAACCCTTTGGATGAGAGGTTAAAATGTCTTCAAGTAGAAAAAAAAAATCCTGTTGTTTTATATTCAGACTTTTAGAAATATTGTAAAGACTTTTTACCTTTTGTCGAATCAATTTACAAAGTGAAAGCTAAAATAAGTACATTTTCCAAGAAGATCTTGTGTTGGTAATAAACAATAAAAGTTCTGTTCCTTCTTAGTTCTGTTGCATAAAATCTGATCCTGAACTTGATTTTACTGTAACACCGACCACAGGATGGAGGCTTCAAATCATCCTCACCACAGTCAAAGCTGTTTACAGCATTGGTGGTAAAGCAGCGAGCCAACAGCGACAGCGACAGGCTGGTGTTTAGAAAATGCTTCAGCAGCACTTTTAAAGATATGAAACAGCAGCTGGAAGGAGGACAGGACATAAACCAAAGCTACAAGCGTCACAGACACATGCAAACTCAACAGAACTTTTGTTATGCTACACTTACCTGTTTAGACTGACTTTTTAATCAAATTAAACTCCAATTATTGCCTCGCACCAAAGGAATATAACATACAAAAATGGGATGCTTTTTATTCTATTTGTGTTAAGAGTGAAACTTGTTCACGGTGGTGGTTGTTTGACTCCGGTTCATGTCTCACACAAGCATCTGTCATATAAGCAGGATAAACAGAGATGATCCTGGCAAACAAACTGCAGTGTCCTGCAGTTAATAATAACCTACAGCATCTGTTTTACAGTATGAAGGATGCTTGTGCCAGCAGGGAAATATAGGTTTGTTTAAAGGTTAATAAAAATCAAGTGATTACAGGCTACGCTGTCTCTTCTCTCAAGCATCGTATCTCTTTGATGTGATGTAAACTTTTCTAAAAAAAAATTGTCTAAATGTAGTTTAAACTAAACTTGTTTGACTTCCAGGAGTTATTATTGTTATCAAACACTTAACTGTCCAACGTCACCATTTCTTAGAGAAAAACAGCTCATATCAACCTTTGACACGGACAGTCAAAGGTTGGTGAGCAAAGATCAAACCCACAGCAAAGCACTCATGGAAACGAGAAGCAAGTGGCCTCCTTGAATCCATGCTGGCAGGCCAACTCACCGGCCTGACACTGGCCGAGCGGGACACCCACCCTCAGCTCCGCCAGCCTGCTGGGGATCAGAGTGTGTTGGCTGGTGATGCTGTTACACCAACCTGAACAGGGTGTCCAGAAAACACAGGTCAAGGCTGCTGCTGCAGGGTGGAAAGTTAAAAGTACTAAGGTAGCAGAACAAATGAGCAAAAAGACATTTATCTGGGACGTGCAGGAGTTTGTTTTGCTACCTTGGAGTCAGTCATCTTTTTCACGCTCACCTGTTTCAAGGAACACAAGTGTGCAGTATCTCATTTGTTTAAGCTGCAAACACCAACCATCTATAGTAGAAAACTACATGGTGCATTATCCTGCTGGCCATCAGAGGATGCTCCACTGTGCTCATAAAGGGATGCACATGGTCAGCAAGTATACTCAGGTAGGCTGTGCTGGTTAAACCATGCCATGTTGGTACTAAGGGGCCCAAAGTGGGACAAAAAAATATCTCCTTATTTGAGTTACTGTTAGCTCTCCATCATCTTCAACCAGTCTGCCCATTCCTCTCTGACTTCTGACATCAACAAGACATTTTGGTCCAAAAAAATCCCAGTAGATCAGCAGCTTCTGAAACATTCAGACCAACAACTATGCTGTGTTCAAATTCACTTAAATCCTCTTTCTTCCTCATTCTGATGCTCAGATTGAACTTCAGTAAGTCGTCTTGACCATTGCCGTCGGTCATGTTGCTGCCATATGATTGGCTGATAAGCTACTGGTATCAACAAGCAGTTGAACAGGTATAGTGAATAAAGTAGCCAGTTGCAGTTCCTCCCTTCTGCTGAGGTTTAATATGTTAAGGTTTATTTTAATCATTACTATGTGAAACATTGCTGTTCGCGTCAGAAATAGTATGCAAGATGAATTAAATGGTGTTCTGATCACCTGGAGAAAACTGCCATGGCTTATATGCCTCTACTGCACATACACAGTGACAGATTTAAGCATCAGTCTGCACCCACAGAAACAGCCCAAAGACAATCTGGTATGTTACATGTCTATCATGTGAAGTAAAGTTATAAAACCCAACATGTTGCATTTTATTAGACTTTGTTGTTGCATATTCAAGAGAAGACATTGAGCTCCAGGGTTCAATTATTTGTGGTTGTGTCTAAAAACATTTAAAAATCAAAATGAACTTCTTAAGAAAATGAGTAAGATGCATTCATCCTTTCAAAAATAAGTTTCTACTTTGAGACATTGTCATTACAGGAAAGGCAGGACCATATATGGCATGACTAGATTTTCAGCTTGTAAAAATTGCTGTGAAAAGTGAATAGAGCTGCTCTCACTCACTCTCTTCCTCCTCTGTATCGCTGTCGCTGTCAAAGTGGCCCAGCCCATGCTTCTGCAGTTTCCTCCTGATGCTGAACTTGGTCCTCCTTATCCTCCCATGACTCTTCAGCTTGGGCTGATCCACAGAGTCCGCCACCGTGCGAATGCCATTCCCGTTGTTGTGGGAAACACCGCCGCTGCCGCTGGCTGGAGAAGCTGCACTGAAAGATGCAGCTGTAGCCTGAGAACAATGAACACAGAGCGGTGACTTTACTTAGATTTTTTGGGGGTATCGTTTATGTAACGTAAGGATCAGATTTCCTGAACTTCTGCTAGTGTTTATTGAATATTTCCAGAACTGTTTGATCATTTTCAGGCGTTCATTTTCTGTAAATTGGATGGATTTGCGAACAAATTAAGGACAGTTTTGCAAATGTTCTGAATCTTGAAAGGAGCTGGAATTAAATATAAAATGTTATTTACAAACTGAGTAATAAGTATATGCTACTGTATGATCATTACAAGTCTATGAGACCTGGTCCGTGTGAGAAAGCGTCACGCTGCCGACATCCGTCAGCCGGTGTTCCTTATCATCCCAGCGTCCGTATGCCAGGTCAATCCCACCCACGAAGGCCACCGACTGGTCGATGACGATGATCTTCTCATGATGGGCCCACAAATAGACAGCGGAGGAGACGTGGTCCGGGTGGCGCATCACCTGGTTACCGATAACAAAACGGTTCAGACGGGAAACGGGCGTAGAGTGTGCTCAGCCTGGAGGAAACTTTTCGTGGTAATTCTCACCTTGATGTTGGGGTGAAGCTGCAGCAGTGTTCTCTTGCTGTATCCTGAGTTGATACCCAGAGCTAACTCCACCTCCTTGTACAGCATCACAAAGATCCGCACGCCTTGTTGCTGCAAAATCAAAATATTACCTGAACTGCCACATAGATGCTAGTTAGAAATGACAGCTATGCATGTTGGATATGGGATTATGCTATCTATTGTAATTTTACTTTTTGACCTTTGGATGAGCTAGTCAGCTCCGGGTCTGTGAATACTGGCAAGACTGATATCTAATCCAGGTCTCATACAACAACAAGTCTCAGTAGCAGAACAAGGACTTCCTGCTCACCGCTTTTCGCTTCAGGGTGCAGTCAAGACGCCATTTGTTTCCTTCAACAACCGGCCTCTTCAGGAAGATTTCTGGACTCAACCTGCAGGACGAGACAAAATTTACAGTTTTTTCTGAATGATTAACTTCTGGTTTGTCCACTTGTCTTACACCCTGTCTTAATTTCTTTTCATCCTTCATTGTTTCTTCCCCCTTTATTTCCCTCCTTCCTCAGTTTTTTTATGCTATCATTAATTTCCCTCCTTCAGACTTGACTTCCCCTCACTTCCTACATTTTTTCCATTTGTAGCTTTTTCAGGTAAGACTATAAATCACACAGTCATGCCTCAATCCTTCCCTCATTTTCCATCTCTCCTTATTCTCTCATTTTTATTCTCCACGCTTTCTTCCTCATTTCCAACTTTTTCTTAATTTTGTGTCCTCCCTTCATTCTGTCTCTGTTCATGTCTCTCTGTTCCTTGTCCAGCCATTGCTTCTCTTCTTTCCTCCATTATCGTCTTCTTTATAGTCATTTCCTTAATTGTTCCAGTTTTCCTTATTTCTTTACCGCCTTTTCTTCTTTTGCTCCTCTTTTCTTTGTCTTTGCTTCTTCTTACCTCACCCCCCCCCCCAAAAAAAATTTTTTATTTCTAACTTTATACAATAGAATAAATTGACTACTCCTTCCTGCAGATGCTGCACATCACTAAGACACACACACTCCAGGTTTGTAGCCTTGATATTGTGTGAGTGTGTGTGTGTAACAATAGTCGGCACCTCCGACTCAATCGAGCGTCAACCTGTAACTGATACGTTTGACCAGAAAACCTCCTGTAGAGGTGACCGCCAAGTGCACTCACTACACTCTGAAACACACACACACACACACACACACACACATACACACCTCTGCTCTATTCTGCTCTGCTACTGGAAGCAGATGTTTAAAACTCACCACCAGTCTGTTATGAAGATTTCCTCTTTGGCCGCTTCGAGGGCGTCAGCTACATCTTCCATGTATGTTCCTCCATTTACGTACCTGCAGAGGACACACAAGCACAAATAAAGCTGGAAAATAATCTTTGAACAAATGTCTAACAGTCTCTCCAGCAAAGCCGTCCCACACCAGCACAACTCCATGTACACTCTTACTTCTCCGGCTGGTCAGTACCAGACAGATGATGCTAAATAAATGCACTTGATTAACTGATCATCATCAGTCTAAGTGCCCCAATAAAAACAGCGGTTTAGTCATAATTATACAGTTTAGAGGCAAGGCAGATGCCAACCTTCCCAGGATTGGATGTCCCAGTACGTTCAGTCCGAAGCTCAGAAAAACTGCAAATAACTTAGAGCTACATCTCAGACTCTACTGGCCTTAGTTTGCATGTTAAATGTTCAAATTTATGACAGAACAATGAGAAAAAGTCGGATCAAGTAAGGTTTGTTTGGAAGAGTTGCTGGAGAAAGTCTTTTTTTTCTAAAAAATAACATGCCAGCACAGCTTAGGTTTGCAAAGTTCCATCTGAACAGATATTGTAGTTATTGACTCAACCATAAAGTCCAAAATATATCCCATGGATATCAAAGCATTTCAGGGTGCATTCACACTAGAGACAAATGTGAAACCACCCGTTTGTCGGCTAAGACTTCACTGAAACTGGGTCATGCAACAGGACAATGATCCCGAACACAGCAACACACCTACAACAGAGTGGTTGAAAGAAGAATCAATGTGTCGTAATGATCCTGTCAATGTCCACACCTGAGTTAAATGCTGTGGGGGGGGACCTTAAAGGAGCTGTTCATAAATTAATGCTGCAAACCTCGATTAAATAAAGCAAAGTTGTAAAGAAGAGTGGGGCAAAACTCCTCCACAATGACTCGACAAACTGATAACATCATACAGAAATCCTAAACTTCAGGTTATTGCAGCCAAAGCAGGTTTTACAAGCCGGGGAATCATGTAGCCTTTCACACACACCGCTTCTGCATTTTGGCTTAGTTTTTGTTAAATAAATAATGGCACAGTGTAATATGTCATGTGTTGTTCATGTGAGGTTGTATTTCCCTCATTTTAAAAACACCTGATAAAGCCCATATTATTTTTTTGTATTATGTCCTGATACCTAAAACTGAAAGAACATTCTTTTATGCCATGACTATCACACTGAACCTCTTCTCTCTACTTTTATATTCCTGGAGCATCCACATGACAGTTTCATTTCAGAATTTGATTAGTTTTCCCCCCACTTTTTTATAAACAAGAAAAACTCCAACTTCTCTGGAACCATTGTGTTTTTTCATGGCACACACACACACACACACACACACACACACCCTTGCAAACACATTGTCCATCTCACAGATAGTATAATGTTGCCCAGCAGGAGGACAGGTGATGAGCAGGTGAGTCTCACTTTCCCTCTCTTTGTGTCGGGTTACTCCAGCGAGACACATACACACACACACACATCTCCTTTTTTTTATGTGAGAACCATCACCTACATAATAGACCTCAACAATCACAAATAAAGACTGAAAACACATCAGTTTAAAAGGAACAGTCGGACAGTCTATCCTCACTGTCCGCAAACCCAGTAGCTAAAGGTCTGAAACCGCCACTGGTCCTCACACACACACACACACACACATTAACCTGCAATCACACTCTGCCAACTGGACTGAAACACGTCTAGACATCTAAACTACATCAAGTAGAGCAGGGAGCTAAAAGCCTCTCCTTTCAACACATTAACACATAGTTAAATAAAACTATGAAGACGCGGTGAAGAGAACTCACTGCTCTGTGTATTCAACCCCCTTCGTACTGTGTTGTCTTCACTTCACACCTCTACCTTTAAAGATTCTCTTCCGTTTGGTCCGCCTCTTTTCTTTTTATGTAAATATCCATGTAGAAGCTCAGCAGTCAACATACAGACATTAGTTTTTCCAGGACAGCCTCAGCTGTCAGATTACGAGGCTAAAATGATGCCTTATTCCAGCTAGAGAGGACCATCATTTTGTTCTTTTCAGACATACATAACTTTCTGCTCACTTGTTGATCTTTGGCTGCTCCTGATTGGATATTAACGTCAATTTAAATGATCTAATTGGCCCAATGTTTGACAGGAAGTGGCTTCATAATAATTTCTTGTTGAAATTAAACTTTCTAAGCAGCATAATAGTGGTCTTCTTTTTTTCTATTATGAAAATGTGATAAATAGTGGTGTTACCCACTCATTGTGGATTTACCATTTAGTGTCTCTGAAAAAACACTACATTTTGCGGCTGGATTGTAAACCTCCTGGACTGGAAATAAATGCCTGGAAAACATCCTTGGATCACTTAGATGCTAAGCTATTGATCACAATTCATCTCATAGAGTTACACGCTACCGTTCACAATATAAGTGTTTAGCGAAGTTTTATGGGTTAAAACACAACAAAAGGTATATAAATGACAAAATGTTCAATATAAATACAGCTTCAGCTAATCTTTTAAGCATTATTGTGGTTACCATTTGGCAGGGATGTTCTGTTCCTCTCTAGCGAAGGATCCGAAGCGGTGGTCTTTGAGGAACGCCGAGCCGTGCTTCTGGGCGAAGTCTTCGATTGCCTGGCCCCACCAGCGAGCATGTCTGTAGCTGCTACACTTCAGCACCAATGACCTGCTCAAACACAAGACACCTTTAAAGCTTTCAGCTGTATTTGTGTGGTTACTTTTCAGTGATGTGGTGGTTTATAAGCAGGAAGACTGCTTCAGGGTTTTTTGCTTGTGCACAGACCTGGAGAGGCTGTCAATACGGACGCCATGTCTGGTTTCCGTCTCTTTTGAGTCCATCTTTATACTGAATTCTTTGTCGAACAGCATCACAAAGGAGATGGCACCAGAGTCTGCCTTCATGTACAGCAGGAACGAGTCCTTCACCACCAGCCAGCTGCACACATACAAGCATTTTTATATCTAAAGGTTAACTTGCTTTTCACTCCTAAATCATGAAGAATGCATTTATAAAACATCCCAAATAATATTAGAGTTGAACCATGATGTCCAGCGGGGCAGCAGGAAGAATAGGAATTAGTTTGTGATCAAAACTTCTTTAGAACTAATTTATCAAAAGAAAACGTTGAACATATTGTTGCTTCGGTAACTGAAATTTCATTGTGAGTATTTTCAGGTATTGCTGCCAGTACTGAAGCCACAAATGAAAAATTATATCCCCAAACAGCCAGAAGGTTCACCAAGAAGTCAGTGAAGGTTTATGTTGATCTAACTTTGTTTTCCAGGAACTTTTTCCAGAAACTGAGGGGCCATGAACTTACTTGGCTGTTTGGTAAGTTCTAAATTACAATATGTTAATTTTTACTTTGTAATTTGTCTGATATATGGATTATAGAAGGAGTGTCCCATTTCCTTTTGATGCCAAGTTTTGCATGTGTCAGAAATCACAGGGATTCCCAAAGGGATGAACAGACTTCTGGTTTTCTGCATTCATGTGTTGGGGTACCACAAGGCCAAGAATTCATTTGTGAAGTAAAACTGCCACCTTTACAGTGAAAGGTGACAGACTTCCTTTACAGGCAATCCACTTCCTGGAACCTCTGGATAAACCCCTCGGGACACCTCCCAATCACTCTCTTTCAGCTCAGCCTCTGACAAGGTGACATCTCTCACTCTCAGCACCTCTCTGCCAGCAGGCCTCTGGCCAGGTCACACGTCACTACCTCTGCTTTGATCTCATGAGAGCCAACCCTATCACCCAGGCTTCAAGGAACAGCAGGCCTTGCAGGCCCTCAGTCAGCAGAAGACTGCTCATCTCCAGATCAGCCTGCCAGGACCAGCTGATCTCTCTGTTCTGTTCTGCAGCAGCAGAACCTGGGGAAGGATTCCCTCCACTCAGCAGTTTGGGTTAGCCTCCAGCTAATCTCTCCAGCAGAAGAAGCGACCAGCCTCCTTCTTCTTAAAGCATTCATCTCAACATCACTGAAACCCAACTGGACTGAACTGGACGTTGCTGGATAAAGGACCCTTTTCCAGCTTTCTTCCCTTCTCCTGCAGAGACAATCATTCCCAGAGGACTGTGGCAACAAAGACATTCTGGGCTTTAGCAATTTACATCAGCGCTTGCTTAAGTACAACTTAGCTAAGCATGATCATGATTTACAGTTTATTTATTCATTTATGGTTGCATTGACATTTCCTTTGAGTTTGTGATGTTGAATTATTAAAGTTATTTTAGACCAGAATGTTATGTTTAAGAATTTCTCTCGCATGCTAAACCACCATCTTTGTCTAAACAGGCACCTTCTGAATTCCAACACTCACAACTGTCTTTCAACCAATCTAGGCACAAGGAAGCCCCTGAAACATGGTGCCTTTGTTCTGCTGTGCTACATGTGTTATCGCTAACAAATGCTTGCTCATGGGCTACAGTAGACAAAAAACATTTCCTCAGTGGTCACATGATAACATCTTGGCTCCACCACCAGGCAACAGCAGCCATTTTGTTACCTCCTTGTTCTCCTAGCAACAGCAGCCATCCCGTGACATCACCAGCCACAGGGTGATGTCCCATTCTGACCCCCCATTGTTTTATAACCTTGATTCCATTCACATCCTCAAAGAACCCTTTACACACACACACACACACACACACACACACACACACACACACACCCTTGTGATTGTTTGTTAATACTGTGTAACTAGCTTAGTGTGGTAGAATTATCAAATATTAAATACATATTTATTGATTAACGCAACTGATTAACAATCATTATACTTTAATAAATGTCTTGTCAAAAATCCCATCTTGAAACATTTTATAAGGAGGTGAACTTGTCCTTATGACCTTACTTAGGACAGTACTTATGACTCATCTTATTAATGTGTTATTGTACAAGAAAACAAGCAGTGCTGGTGTTATGAGAAACTAACCGTGACCTGTTTTTAACGGGTATGATCGTTGGCCACCCCATGCTTGTGCTGATCTATACAGATTGCTTTGTCCATTACTAAAATGAGCTGTGTTTGTAAGTTTTGTACATCTGGCCAATAGGGTTGCATCATCGGCATAGAAACAAAAACCACAAATGAAGCCCTAAACTGTCCAACTGTCTTCTGCTCTATCAGTACAAGTGTGTCTCACATCGAAGACAACAAGGTTTTACAACCATGAAAAGCTACAAACACATTCTTTGTTTCTGTGTTTACTGACCGTTTGGACCAGCGGTAACACATTTTGCTGTGACCACAGCAGTTCATCCCAGGAATCCGATGGCCACCAGATCGCTTCACCACCATTCCTTCTCTGAGAGACAAGAAAGCTGCTGGTTCAACAGGAAAACATGGCAAAAACACTATTTCTGGTACAAAGAATTAATTCCTATACACCAACACCCCCTTGAATGGCTAATAAAAGGGAACTTTTTAAGAGCTAGCCGTTCTTACAGTCCTTTCGGTCCCAAGTCATGGATGAAAGACAGCTGGCTAACATCTATAAACTCCATCTGAAAAACAACAAAAGTGGATCAGAAAATGTAACTGTTTTGTTTTGTTTTTTGATATTTACATTATACATCACAAAGCATTGCGTTGAGGTGTGGAAGTGCTGTACAATGACTGAGTAAAGAGGTTAAAAGACTTTTTCTGAACATCCAGGTCATCTGTCAGCTTTTCATTTCATGAATGTCAAGAAATCATGTTTCTCCAGTTTTAGCTTCTCTTCATTGGCTTCCTGTTAAATCCAGGATAGAGTTCAAAATCCTTCT
>JAOXYM010000019.1:1888514-1898708 GCA_028567055.1 Leptatherina wallacei
TGTCTGTGAAGCGCCCTGAGATGACATTGTCGTGAATTGGCGCTATACAAATAAATATGAATTGAATTGAATTGAATGTTTGGACACCCTGCAGATACGTTTAAAACCACAAGTCATCCTTACTGTAGCGTGGTAGTTCCTGTACATCTGCATTTTTAGCAGATTATTCAGGTAATCTTCCAGTTGTTTCTAAAACAAAAACAAATAGAGCCCAAATGAACACGTGTCACATACCATATATGGTCCAGATACAAACAAAGTGCACCCTTGTTGAGCTCTAAGGTTTTATGTTAAAGGTCACGAAGAAAAATGAAGTAAATAAAACCTCAGATGAAGAACATGACATGTTATGCTGCACCATTATCAATTTAACAACAAATAAGCCCTGATGTATTTCCTCTTTGGCATTGTGTAGCAGTAAGGGTGTACTTAGTTTTTACACACACTGCTTCTCCATTTTGGCTTAGTTTTATCTAAATGAATAATGACATATGATTGTTGATTGTACATAAAACCTTAGACTTAAGAGGGTGCGCTTACTTTTTCACATGACTAAAACAGAAGTGATGAAGTCTAATGACATCACTAGTGGGAGACTTACCCTGCGGCTGGAAACTTGCTCGTCTCTTCCCAGGTCCTCCCCTCCTCCTCTGGGGAGGCTCGGCATGTGCCTCACCTCGTTCATCGTTACCGTCTTCCTCTTAATCGTGTGACTGCAAACAGACGTGTTAACAATCTGACGACACAGGATTAACTGTGGGGGAAAATAAAGAGAGCGCGCTTACCTGCGTGTTGGCAGCGGCAGCCTCATGAAGGTCTTATAGGTTCTCAGCTCTCTGTGGAGATCCATGAAGTGCTTCTCCTTCCTTTTCACCAGCCATGTAAAGTCCCCGTGTTTTAACTCTATCTTATACACAGCTGGCATCGACTGCACACAGCAGAGGCTCCAGTAAGTTACACTCAACACTTTAATTTAAAATCTCTTGATAAATTACCAAAAGCAAGGATGAAGCTTGGTTTAGAGATTCAGCCATTTACAGTTCACTTTCCTGCCCCCTCAGCTTTTAAAGGACAAGCTTTAAATTACACTGAATCGTCCATTAGCCATGTGACACCATCATCAGACTCTCGTTTACACTCTTTGGAGGCATGAAACCATCCATCTGCATATGTTTGTAGTTGAGGCTTCCATATTTTTAGCGGTTTTCATCAGATGTAATGGCCTGCTTAGTAGAAGATTAGATTTCCCAAGAAAATATTTATGAATCTACAGAGAAATGTTTTCTTGCCTCTCACATAAGTCTAAAAGCAGTGAGAAAAAACAAGCAACACTAATTAAAACCATGTGCCAGCAGCTCTAAACAGATTGACTCAATCAAGCAAACATGCAAACACAGGCTAATGTCACAGCTCCAGACCAAACAGATAACCTCTAAAATAATAAGATGTTATAAGGCTGGTATGAGATATATGACCAAGGAAAGTAAAGACAATAAATGGATAGATCAGCATCTGTTTTCACCTTGTTTACGCTTCTCTGTGTGGTGACGTTGAAGCGGTCCTGAGCCGAGGTAAAGCGCTCCACTTCCAGGATTTTGGCAGTGATTGGAGAAGACATGAAGACTTTGGCCTCGGCCTCCTTGAAGCCCACCGTGTGGTAAATACAGGTAAAAGGCAGCTTCTCAGCTGGGGGAAAACACACACACAGTTACTAACAGTTCATACAACATGAAAACATACATGTGCCACTGTGTGTGCTGATGGAAGATACCAGGGATGTTGCTGTCGGTTGTGTCATATTCGCCATCACCGAGGTCAAGCTCGCGGGTGTCCAGCTTCTCCATGATGCCCGTCATATCATTGGCTACCAGCTGCAGGGTGCTGGAGGTCGGCTCGGACTGCCGCAGCATGGCTAACACTCAGCTTGGAGCCCAGGGCTCACCTGGAGACACAGGTAAAGAAGATTTTAAGTCAAAGGCAACTGTCTTACATAAAATACATTTTCCTGTTATAAATCCTGCAGGATTCAGACCAGAACATAATAACTAATCCTGCTCTTTAGCTTCTCCCTGCAAAAATAATGAGATCCAAACCTTTCACTGCCAATTACATAACACAGGTTTAATAACCAGGCGGTAAGAAAGCAAAACTAGAAAGCCTTAAATCCAACCAAGGAGTCATTTCACCTCTGAGTCAATGTGTAACTATTAACTGCTTGGAAACTAAAAAGGAAGTGAAAGGTTTCACTTGTTCATTAACCACTGCAGGATGGCCAGCATCCGAGACTCCATGAATGTGTCCCCACAGTTGGATTTAATAATCCCAATCTGCTCCGACTGCTCAGCTCCACCAGCCTAACGAGACACAACCCCGAGTACAGGATGAGTCAAATTAAGTAATAATTTATTCCCTCTTTCTTCTCTTCGCATCTGGACTCAGATGAACACTCACTCCGATGCACCTGTATTGTCTTCGCTTGCTGCAGTAGATCATACTGTACACATCGATTTAGAATAATCTCCAAATTTAAACAAGGACATTGTTTCACAGCCGCCACACAGAAGAATACATACAAGATTAATGTTTGTGTCATCTTTGGGTCCGACCAGTGAGTTTAGTGTGTAAAAACACTTCAACACTGAATTTTAATCATTACGGTCTTTAAAGGGGATTTGATACGGCTGTGTTGGGAGAAAAGAGTGGAATGCAATTTAATGAACTAAACAGGTTAACTAAGGTTAAACTTGCTTAAACTCAATCAAGACATTGCGTCTGTGTTGCTGGTGATTTCTGTGTGTGATTGCAACCGATTGAGCCGACATTCAGACAGATGGATCAGACGAACTACAGCCCCACATCTCACCCTGTCAATAGTGTAGTTACATTAACACGTGATGTTTCAAGCATTATTTAAAGACACTATTTATGAGGTCTATACTGTGTGAAATAGAATAACGTTTCTTCTTTTATTTTTGTTTTTACAAAAAACATGAACCCATGGATACTTTAAAGAGAAATTATCTGGAAAAAGATTTTTCTTTTTGTGCTCGAGACTGTCTGATTGGCTGAAGTCATGATTAATTCATAAAACTCCCGCACCATACATCTATTCCTCACGGTTTGGGTCCCCAAGTGTAAAAATCAGAACCGCAGTAGCTTCCTATATCACCCACCCTGCTCAGAGTAGAAATATTAAGCCTGTTTATTTGTAAATCATATCTTTTTTATAATGCAGAAATGATCCACCAGGAAGAGTTCATTTGTATCATGCTCATTTGTGTTTGCAAGTGCTACTTTATATTATAAAACTACTAGATGTGGTAACGACCTACTTAAGTACTTAAAAGGATTTAAAGAGATTCATTGTGATACTTTTCAAACAGCAGGACTGAAGTTCAGATTTTAAGAAGTGAAACCAAAATAAATGAAAGTCTTATGTAAAAAAAATTGTGTTTTTCAATTGGGAAATTATTGAAAAAATGTGATTACAACCAGTGATGTTAATTCAGAGATGATATATTAATTCATGCTGCCATTATAGTCTTTGTGTTTACCTATGCGTCTCATTTCTCATCTCATTCATGTTTCTGGGTCAGTTTATATGAAAATCCCTCGAGTCAATCCTCTTCATTCATGAGTGATTGCACACTCATTGTTCGACCCATTTTGTGTGTGTTTTTTCTCCTCTCTGCACACTCCCACACCTACACTTGTACTGAGGAATGTGGTTGAAAAACAGTCGCCGTTTCATGTGATTCTCCTCTGCTAATCCTTGACGTTTGGATTAGTGTTGCATTGCCTGATCAAAGGGAATAAAAGGAGGAGACAAAGCAACAGCAGTAGCTTTTCAAATGGAAACTGGGTAAAAGGGGAAAACTGGGAAGACAGTTTATAGAACGATCTTTCTGGCAAGAAGAAGCTCAGTATTCATTCTTTTCCTTTTTTTCCTTCTTCTTAAGTACTTTGCTGCGACAAAATACAAGTTGGTATTTAGTTCACTTAATGAGTCCTAGTTCAATATTCAACTCCAATTTCTGCGGCTTCCTTAGGGAAATATCAAGGTCTTTTAGATGCACTCTATTTCTCAGTACGTCTCTAATTGTGCCCATCTGCTGTTTGCTATTGAAAAGTTGGAATAAAGGGATTTTCTTTATAGCACAAATCAGCAGCAAAGACATAACTGAAGTTGTGGATGTGAAAACCTAGAAAAAAAGTAAAGTTGTATTACAGAGAACCGAAACAGTGAACTGAAACACTCAATCGAACTCTCGGGTATTATAATGCTGATTAGAAGCGAACCCTTTAAGCCTGAAATTACAGACAGAATTACCGAATATAAATAAATAATAAAACAGTGCATGCTGTTCATTTTCAACTGCTGCTTGAAGTTTAGACCATAATCATTTACTATGAATTAATTAATTATAAATGAACAATTATAAGTGCGTACAAATTATATTCACAAAACAAAACTGAAGGTGTATCAAGATGCAAACATTGATGTTGCTGAAGGTGATCAATTGCATCTGTGTACATGGAATCATTGTTAACATGGCGTTATCCTCTGTCTAATAGGGGGGATTTCACATTCACCTCTGTTTTATTGTAATCTTATTGTAATTTATTCAGAGATGGTAACAGACACATAATATTTTACACAGGAAATACATTCTCTGAGGTCCCTCGATGTCCCCAGACACCAAGAACATGCGTATGAATGTTATTATTACTATGGAGCAATTCTTCATTTACTCTGGTTATGTTATTTTTAGGTGTTTTTTTTTTCTAAAAAAAATAAATATTGCCAGAGGTAAAGTAATTTGTATACCTTCAACTAGTTGTCTGAAGATCTTTCATTTTACTTGCTTTTAATGTTAGAAGAATCCATTATTTACTTCAAAATCCAAATATAATATCTAATGACAGAAACTGAACAAGTCAGACTTGTTGCACAGTGTAACTCACGCATTACCACTAAAAAGTGACAAAGAAAAAGAAGCTGCAATGTATGTAACTACCACACAGACCACCGCTGTGTTGCCTTTAAAAATCTCTTTCTCAGAATGTGCATTATCACCATCTCCTCCTCCATCGCCATGTTTGCTGGTGGATCTTTGCATTGAAACTGTGAAGTGAACTCTGAACTCTACTGAATCAATTTGCCTAACAACCATGCCAACGTAAAGGTTGCATGAGAGCATGTGCGCAGTGATGCTTGACGTTTGACAAGGATGTACCCATTTACAAACGTAAAAGGAGATTCTAAATGAAGTTTTGTATTGTATTTCATCTTTCTGGCGTAAATCATAAAGTTAGATTTATTCACATCTGACACCAACTTATTTGTTTGAAACAATTTTTGAATATATCTGGAGGCCATTGGATACATTATTCATGAGTACTGATGCATATTTATTGGAAATGATTAAATTTATATCTGGATCATCTGCAAATAATGTTGGACATAGTATTGTTTGACATAGAAGCAAAAATGTACAAATTAGAAATAACAGAAGTCCTAAAACACAACCTTGAGGTACTCCGCACTGTATCATAGTGATGTCAGGCCATAAAATTTGCAACAATTAATTGTTGTCCATCTAATATATTGTACATAATCAATACAGCCACTTCAGGACTAACATCCATACGTACACAATTTTGCATGTAAACATGACATCACAAGATGTCATGATTCAAAGATTCCCTGATCCAAAACACTGGATCAATGTAAACTGAAACATGGCCTTAATCTACAGTTAAATGTTGGCTTACGAAGATTTTGCAAAAATGGCGCAAAGAAAAAAAAAAGGGATATTTCTGCAGTAATTCTGGAGTTAAACAAATTGTTGCTTCAAAGTTTACCAAAAAAAACAGTGTGTTTTCTGACGCTGATAGTTTACAATTCACTATCAAATCTAAAATATCAAATCTGAAAAAAAGAAAAAAGTTCTATAAGGAGAAAGAAAAAACAGTGCTCTATAGAGCACTGATTAAGATCAGTGGCAGGACAACATATCTAAACAATAATTTGTCAATTCATTTCTAAATAGACGTAGCTGTCGTCACATACACTTCTAAAAACACTAACAGCTCACTTCTCTGGAAAAAGTTTATATTTGGATTCTGCAGAAAGTGAAACAATGGTTTGATTCCGGTCTGTCTGCTTTCACTTCCCCCACAGCATCAAAGGGAGGTCACACAAATATCCTAGTCCCAATTCCCAACACTTGTGTTTTAGCAGCCATGGGGAAAAAAGAAAAAAAATCCTAAATTCAATGTTTAGTCTCTAGTCACAATGAGGTAAAACTCTAGTTTAATAAGAAAAAACACTTTCCAAAAAGTCTTCCTCTAAGGTTAACCACCACAAACCACTAATAGCTTTTAAACTAAAACCAATTAAACCACAAACTCTTCACAGAGGCACATTTTTAAAAAAAGGAAAAACAAAAAACACAGAACACATTCTGTAATCCAAACTGTAACTTTCAAGGAAATCCATCGATTCATAGCATCTACAGTATAGCACTAACATTGGGCTTCATATTTTATTGTAAATAAATTAAACTAACATGAACAAATGCTAACAAAATGTAATAAAAGAGGTAATTTAAGGACAATAATTACATCAGTACAACAAAGTTGTATAATCAAATCCTAAGATGTTAGAAATCAAGGGAAATGCTTTTATTCTTGAGTTTCTGTCAATGTTGTCTGGCATTACAGCATACATTTATAGACGAAATCTGAAGAAATTAATAGTAAATATATTAAATTATCAATAGACAACTTGCACAATGACTTCATGTCAAGTTTGTATCATAACATAGAAAATGTCCTGAAATGTGAGTTAATGTACAGAATCTACATCTTGGACACTTTGGGTCTCTTTGTATTCCAAATCATGACTAAAATGCCACAGCCAGTTTCACAGCAGCCATGTTTTCTTATAATTAGCAGCCAGTGTTGCTGCTGATCTTGCACATGGCCTCAGTTTACCATTTTCCAACAGCTGCTTTTAGCTGGATGCTTGTGACCATGTTCCAAAGCAAACATCAAACTGGATTCATGGACATGTCAGACTGGCTTAAATTGTGACAGGCCTAAATCTATTTTACCATGTGCATCCATGGTTCCTGAAAAACTTGTAAACAAACAGTTAATTCGATACTTACAAGAACAAAACATCATATCTAGCTTTCAGTCCGGCTTCTGCTCAAGTTATGGTTGTGTTACTGCTGTCTTAAAAGTCATAAATGATACTGCATCTGCATTAGATTCCAAGCAATATTCATTGACCTAGTAAAGTCCTTTGATTCTGTGGATCATTCAATTTTATTACAAAGATTAGACCGTACTGGAATCGCTGGCCAGTCACTGTCATGGTTTTCAAATGATCTCTCCAACATGATGCAGCAAGGAAAGACAGATTTGCATCCATCTCAGTATCTCCATATGCCATCAGGTGTCCCTCAGGGCTCAATTGTGGTCCAACACTTTTTTATTTGCTACATTTATAAATGACTTTCCTCAAGCTGTAAGTAAAGCCCTTATTCACCGATATGCTGATGACACAATCATATATGCCTGTGGTCCTTCTTCAGGTGAAGTTCTTAAACATAGTTTTTATGAAATGCAGCAGACTTTTACCGATCTGAATTTGTTCTTAAAAGCTAGAAGAAACTAAAGCGGTTTGGTCACAGAGGCAGTGTTACCACATCCATCAATTAGCATCACTACAACAGGTTACGGACCATCCTTAACTTATTTGATTATGATGATATAATCTAACAGCATGCATGCAAAGGAACTCTTGAACTTGAGATAATTTACTACTTTGATATTCATCTTGTCACAAATACTTCAGTCAGAACTCACCACTATTTGCTTTGTTCTCAGATAAAATTGCCTTCCTTACATATATTTGTTGTTGGGTCACTCATCTATAAAATACACTGAGGTCCCTAACCTTTATATCTAAGACAGCTTCTGCACCCAGTAACAGCAGCCACGCACAAGGTCTTAACATCTTATCATGCTACTGCACATCCCCAAAATGGTCTTTTTCATTTGCTTCATCTAATGTGTAACAAAATATGCTGAAACTGGATGCTTTAATTTCTAATTACTCTTTTAAAATGCCCCCCCCCCCAGCCTTTTATGGCACTAGCCAGGCCAACATTGTAACTAAGAATCTGTTCTTAAGGTCTTGGCTGGTAAAGTAAAGGTTAAATAAATAAGATTAAAATAAATAGTAATAATAGCACATTATGATGTTTGAGTACATTTCTTGCACTTCTGATTGCAGGTTGTATACCGTAGGAGTATTCCAAATGTGCTTCTTTCTCTGAATCCTGGAAATCTGTCCTTGTCATAAGATTGTAATTCCTCAAGCATAAAGAGTAAAAACACAATATTCTGCAAAAAATCTGTAAAATTGAATTAATCAGATAAAACTTTTTTTTTTAAGAACTCAAGGCTTCCTATCTATTTGCAATAAACCATTAATTACCTTACATTTTTGTGCACTGTTGAGGGGAAAAAAAGTAACATTCTGGTAATATCTGACCACGCAAAAACAAACAAATTACATGCAAATACAACGACTTTTCCATGTAACCAGGAGATCACGAACACAGTTTACTGCACATATATTCACAAAGTATGGTGCCTGGTGTTTGCAAATCATCTATACAAAGAGCCTAAGTGTGCGTGCTTCAGTGGTATTAAAACACTGTGTGAAAGTGTGCCCGAGGTGTGTTTGGATGGCTAACAATAGCTGCTGGTGAAACTGGTGATGCAGAATATTAAAACATAACAGACACATTGTCGCCATCACCGAGGAGAAATCTGAGACTGCATTATTTCAAATAATGAATATAGAGGTGAGATGGTAATGACAAGATCACCCTCCCTGCTCATTCCTCTGGTTTTTCTCCGTTTTAAAACCTTTGCAGAAAGCAGCACAGCTTCAGGTACTGTGATGTGCACACAAATCCTAAAGAAACAGAAAACGGATGCCACAACACCACATCTGAAGCAAACAAAAGTCTCAGAGAGGAAGTGAAACATGGCTGGTCTTTTAGCTTTCATACAAGACTAGCTTTCAAGGTGGAGATGGAAAAGTATACACTGAGAGACAAGAGAGCCATTATGTCTTATTTAAGATTTAATCGTGATTTTCACTGTCACAATGATGATCTCACGCATGAATGAACACATAGGATTGATGCATGGTAATATTATTCAGCTACTCCTCCAAAGAAACAGGTCCAACCGGTGAAATACATGTCCATGCAAGATCTCATCTAGTTATTTATTTTGTGGGTTTGACCAAGAATCGCCTTCCAAATACAGGAAGAAGCAAGATCACCTAGATGTATAGCTAAGGTTAGAGTTTAATTTAGTGGTCTTTAATAATATGTCAACTTCTTAACTGGGATAACATTTAAGATTAAGTTGAACGCATCTTTAAATTCTTATATGAAGTTACACAGATTGAAATCTCAGCCAGTTTTAAGATCTCTCTCTTTATTTTCAGAATTGGTTGAATTTTTTTTAAGACTAGTCTAAGCAATTTTAACAAATCTGATATTTATTTTTTACTGCTTGTTATTTGAATGTATTGTGTTGGTTTTGTGAGCCAAGTGTCGTCTGGGTGACCAAAACTGTACCCATTATAACCAATACTCATATTAAGTATGCATGAATGTACCAGGATCTTATTCTTAGATAAATATATAATGTGTTTTACAGCAGCTCTGTTAGAAACAGAGGTTTAAAATATCATAAAGAGATCTAGGTGCCGAGAATGAATGACATTTTGGCCTTTGTTTCATACAGAGATGATGCTAGAAAATAGTCCATGAATGAGCAGAAGAGAAAAGAAGTGGAAGTGAGACTAAGGGGAAGACATGATGTTTACCAAATGTTTATCAAATGCCTTTATTAAAGTCAGCTAAATTACTTTCTAACCTGAAACAACTGCTATGATGTCCTCCAGTCAGGTTTTAGACAGAACTACAGCACTGAAACTGCTCTGACCAAAGTCAATCATGACATATATAATACAGATGGTGGAAATATGTCTGTCTTAGTTTTACTGGACCTAACCGCCGCATTTGATACGGTTGACCACCATATATTACTCAGACGACTAGAGACCTGGGTGGGCCTCTCTGGTACTGTATTAAA
>JAOXYM010000019.1:1946054-1982736 GCA_028567055.1 Leptatherina wallacei
ATAGATAGATAGATAGATAGATAGATAGATAGATAGATAGATAGATAGATAGATAGATAGATAGATAGATAGATAAGTGTGGATTCAGTTGTGTCAGAGTGTTGTTTGAAAGACAGGCAGGAGTCCATTTCAGTCCCAAGATATTTAAAAACCTGAACCTGCTCCACCTGTTTGACCCCGGATGCTGAGGGGTGTGAACAGAGGTGATGGAGAATTGTCCCTCCCCCCAAAGCACAGTTCCTTGGTCTTGGCAATGTAGTGCTCCAGAGACCGGTCAGAAAAAGACGCCACTGGATTCACTCACAAATTAAAACACGTATCTGTCTGAAAGAATTTTGGCCACTGATGACCACCGTCCATTCACAACTGTGCTTGGCATTGGGAGTCATTTCCGTGCCCATCTTTACCACTAGATCTTAGTAATTCTCATATACTGTACCTTTAAAGATGGGTCGATAGAGTAATTTATCTTTACCATAAGTATTATTTTAGGGTGTGAGAAGGAGGGCAGAAATTGTAATATTTTGTCCAAACAGGAGACAAAGTTGTCCACTTACTAAGGGGAAATTTTGAGGTCTGGAGAGCTCATAGTGTACAGTTTTTCCACAAAAAAAAAAAAGCAAACGGAAGAATAAAGAAAAGTGTATATTTTTAGCTGCATCTGTGAAAGATTTGATGCTTTTAACCATCTAATGATCCATCTGATTTATCTTATGACCTCTTAAAGAATTGTGAAAACATTACACTGTTATACATCACAGCCATTTACACTCCATCTCTTTGTGCCAGGTTGTCTGTCAACAGCAACAACATCAGGTCAGAAGGTCTTTTGTCTTTGGCTCAGGCTATGAAAAAGAACAAAACTCTAACACACATCTACATTTGGGGAAACCACCTGGAGGAGCCAGTCTGCCAGGTAAAACACACTCCAGAGGACTGGATTTTCATTTCTGTCACATGTTCATATTTACATCTGTTACTTTCTTCAGGCTTTCAGAGACCTGATATCCAGCGGCCGCCTGCCACCTGAGCAGACAGATGTCAGCGCGTACGAGGTGGACGGTCAGGTGTTTCTTGCTGAAGTCCTCCAGAGTTTGAGGAAACACATTTACTGTACAGACCGTAACAGGTCAGACACGTGCTCGGACTTTGACGCCACTCGACCATCTGCAGCCGACATCTCCAATGATGTCGCTCTTAGCCCAGAAGCTACCTCATGAGCTCAGCTCATGAGCAGGAAAGCCAAAGTTTCCTCACATTCCACTACAGAAATGCATGTAAAATAATAAACACCATTAAATAGCTTAAAATAAACCAATGTGATGTTTTTAATAAAAGATGCAACCTGAAATTCATTACAATTACATTTAAAAGTGCTGTGCATTGATTTAAAAGTGCATAAAATTAACTGAAAAGTCCATCAGTGCAGAAACTAAAAATAATGTCGTTATCTTCAGATTATGAGTTGATTTTATTTAATCTTGATGTAACAATAACAGATTTTCTCATATTAATGGACTTATCTGTCTCAAAAATCTGTCTTTTGTTTTCTTGAGAGAAATTAAAATGACCAGTTAAGCACAATTTATAATCAGGATGATTATATAGTGTCAGGTTCATTTGATCACACCTGATTTCAGATCCAAAATCAATGTTATGACTGCTGATGTGATCCATAACTGTGTATTAGTCGTGTTTGCCAGATTCCTGTAACTCACTTGAAACAACAGCAGCTCTGAAGCTGTTCATCCAAGCACACAGTGTTTAGTTGCTTATCAAACGTAAGATTTTCTTTGTTTTCAGCACCTTGAGGACTTCGTATTGATCATGTTGACCTACAACACAAATCCAGCACAACTATTTGTTCTCCTATCCTACCAATACCTGACGGTTGCGTACAGTTTAATAAGCATCCATTAGCATGTTAACATGCAACAACATACAAATGTATCATTTTCGGGGTCGCTGAGGGGCAGGAGGCTGGACATGTGTTTTTTACACGTATCGCCATCTCTGATTGTTTTTTTTTAAAAATGTACAAGCACAAATCAAATCTAAACTTGAATTGTTAACCGCTCACAGAGTGGATGCACGCAACAAAAATAACTTTTTTCCTTTAGGTATTCATGGGGCATGTAAAATGCAGACTAAATGTTTGTACTTGGACAATTTCACACCTTCAGAATAAAATTGCATGTGTAAATTTAATCTATACTTGCCAACATATAGACTAGACTGTATTTAAACACCTTCATTTTCACACCTTCAAATATGGTGACAAATATTTAGAGGTATGAAATATATGTAAAAGTTACAAAACTCATGTCTCTTTTAGGTCCACGTTAACCCGGCATCAGCAGTCAATGTTAGTATCTTAGCATTTAGCAAAAGATAATTCTGTATTTCACTATTATTCGGTTAAGAAGATGTAGGAATAAATGGTTTGTCATGGGCTTGAGGTAAAAAAGCTGTTTTTCATGATTTTCTAACTTTTTGTAGACAACAAGAGACATCAGCTGTTAGCTGAACCATGAAAGCTCTCTTGTGATGGAATAATATGGCGATTAAATCAAAGAAAAACTACAATACTGTATAAAATGACTGATCTCTTAAAACCAAAAATATTGACAACCTCCCTCTACAAGAGCACAAGACAAATACAAGTTCAGTCAGCGGTAGAGATTTCAGACAAATATACAAATAATCGGATTATTTCATGACATAAAATGAGTGATATACGAGAAGAATCATCTTGTACTGCACATAGAAATGATTGTTTGCAAGGAAATATTTTACCCTTGAAATCTCCTAGCTGAACTGAATCCGTGCAGCCCTGAGGATTTCTTGTCCTACTCCTCAGACTGACTCTCCTCAGGTCTTTCCTGGTTTTTCATCTTACATGCCAAGTCTGTAAGATCTGGATCCCACTCCAGCCGGATGCTTCTGTTCTTCATGCTGTAGTTCAGCTGCCGTCTCTCCTGGGATCCGACGGTCCACCGCTGCATGGCCAGCCGAGCCAGCGCTGGCATCCGAGGCAGAGCGTGGAGCAGGGCGGGCAGCCAGACCGAGCAGGGAGCTGAAGTGTTGGGCCTCAGGCTGAGGTCCAGATCCTCCAGCGAGCCCAGACCTCCTGCCGTGAACAGAGCCGACCAGCCGTCGTCATCCACTGATCCGTTGTAGGACAAGTCCAACGCTTGGAGAGAGGACAGACAGCCGCGTCTGCACACTGCAGCTGCACGGAGACACACGATAAGCATTGATCACTACTACCGGGAGTCAGTTTGAACTTCAGTTCACAGTTTCGACACGTTTCTTCCTTTACAGATCCAACATGGTAGATTATGTATTCTGATAGAAATATTACTGACTAACTTTTGTCGTTTATTCTTGTTTCACTATATATTTTTAAATTTGATGCTTTATTTAATCTGTTTTATTGATTTTATTTATTTATTTACAAACAAAACAAATACTTAGATGAAAAGGAGCAAAAAGAAGAAACATATAATTTCACCTCTCTCAAAAAACATTTTCTTTTGTATTTTTCTGGGTTTTGTATTTGACTTCTTTTACAATAATTAAGAGCAAGAAAGACAAGAAAAATCAAACGTGTTTAGTAATCTGTATCATTAAAACTTTGCAATATTTGCTTTCAAAATCATTTTTCAAACTTTTTTATTTCAATCAACAAGTTAATTAATCGAGTTATTGTAGCAGCTTGAAGTTTCAAAGTTAATACATAATCTTTATTGTTCACAAATAACATCGAAATGACTTCAAACTAATTATGAAACATAAAATAGCATTAGTTACCCGACTAGTTCTATCGTGATACTTCTGGCGAGTGTGATTGTTACCTAGGTGATGCAGATCGTCAGTAGTGAGGTCACAGCTGCTGAGGCGGAGCTCCGTGATGATGGACGGCTGCAGAGCGTCCAGCAGGAGCGCCAAGCGACCGCCAACCACTTTACACCAGGAAACATCCACACTGCGCAGGTACGGCACTGCCAGAGCTGACACACACACACACACACACACACACACACACACACACACGGCAATATTATCTGCTCTGCACCATCATCACCTTCAAATCTCTTATTATATTATATATATATATATATATATATATATATATATATATATATACACACACACTTAGTGACATACGCACAAGTTCATACACCTGAAAATTTTTTGTGCATACGACGTTTTCAGGATCTGATCGTATGACAGGTTTCAGTAGGAAATCCATGCAAGTCTTTGTACATGCGGCCCCTGGACTACAAACAAGGAAGCGATAAATTAACTTCCTTTGGTGTTTCCTTTCGATTTTGACACTCAATAGTCTTGAATTTACACAAAAAGTTATGAAACATACTGACGGAAAAACAAAAAGCACGACGGTCTCTTAAAACTAAATGCTTACGTACAATTTCTTTAAATTATCTTCATCACTGCAGTGTATGTTTTTTACCCAGGGCAGTGAAGGACTCCTCATTCAGGCTGCAGCTGTTGAGTGGCATCCGCCTCATTTGTGTCAGTGGGAGGGCAGAAACCAGAGGGTGGACTAGGCCTCCCACCTCCTTACTGGACGATACATTTACTTCCGTCAACAGCGTCAGAGAGGGGAGCACCTGGACTGGAGACAAAAAGTCACATGACTGCTGCAAACATCAGCTGTTTCTCTTCAGTCTGTCCGGGATGCACAGAGACTCACTCAGTGCCTCTAGGTCAGCCTGCGTGAGGCAACAGAGGTGAAGGTCGAGGATCTCCAGGTGTGTGATGTGAGCCAGGTGAAAGGTGAGGCAGCTTAGTCCTCCAGCCAGACATTTGTTACAGGACAGGTCCAACTCTCGTAGGGAGGGGAGGCAGCGAAGTGAGCCACCTGCAGGACAGCAGAGAGAAGAAAGCACATGCATCTCAAGGTTCCTGGTTATCCTGGACTTTTTCATTTTACTTCATCTCTGGTCGAGCCTCCTCTATAAGTCCTTCATCATACGTAGGATGAAGCACATGTATAATATATGCAATTTGCAAGAAAAGAAACTAAATAAATTCAAAAAAAAAAAATTTTATTAATTATTTTAATGATTCTATTGTGATTTTTGCTATTTATTGCTGCTTTTTACTACTTTCTTTGCATTCTGTGTAATGCTTTTAATGTTTTGTGTAAAGTACTTTGAATTGTCTTGAACAGGAAATGTGCTACACAAATAAACTTGCCTTGCAAAGCAACAATTGTGTGGAATATCTGCCACATTTATGAGCATCCACACCAATATGAGAATTACAGCACGCTCCCTTTTAATTACACATCAAGACTAATTTAAATAATCATCTAGTCTTTACCAGATTAGATTAAACTGAGTTAAGAAAATATAAGCCAAACTCTCTCTGACAAAAAAATCTTCCTCTGTAATCGTCCTACCGAGAGCATTGAGGCAGTCTGCCGTCAGGCCGCAGGCCTGTAATCGAAGCACTGTGAGGGAGGTGGCGTGAGAGAGGGATGCGGCCAGCTCACTGAAGCCACCAGTGTCCACTTCCTGTGTGAGCTGAGGGTTGTGGGAGATGTCCAGCACACCGAGTCTGGGGAGAACAGCCACGATTCCTCCTGAGAGAAAATCCACCACAGATGTAATAAAAGTGTCATAAAACATCGTGTGGAAAGCTATAAAGTCAGTACCGAGTGCAGCAGCATCTGGTGGAGTTAGCTGACAGGCCACCAGGTAGAGCCCTCTGAGTGATGGGGGAAGTTTTCCCAGCAAGCCTTGCAAAGAACCGCCCCCGACGCCACGGTTCCAAGATAAATCCAGTATCTCCAAAAGAGGGACACAGCTGAGAGCTTCACCTACACAAATACACAAAACAAATGATGTGACTGACCACTCAGGTAAGATCGTTTTATTTCTATGACTGACAGAAAGGACTTATGTTATAAGGAATTAAACACAAAGCAAAAGAGTTTGTGCAAATGTAGGCTTGTTCTGCTTTTAACTGTTTCCTCCTATAGAGAAACAGCTCGATAACAGACAGATGAACTACTGCCCTGAAGCCTCACCCAAAGCTGCAACATCCTCAGCATTCAGCCTACAGCTGCAGAGCCTCAGCGTCCTGATCCCGCCCACCTGCTGGAGGTGAGAGGTGAGGGCCGTCAGACTTCCACCGATCAGCTCGTTCCAAGAGACGTCCATCTCCTCCAGCTGAGGGAGGAACTGGAGCAACGATGCTTCAGGGGCAAGACAAGAAAATCTGAGTTGAACCCGACTGATATTTATTCATTTTAACCTGCATTAGTGGTCAACGTCATTCTAATCATAAATAAATAAAATGAATAAATAAAACAATGTGCTATAACCTGCAAATATCAAAACAAAACATCATCAGTAACAGAAGCATCATGACATCTGATAGGCTGCCATGATCACGTGACAGAAGGAAAGCATGCTGTTTCATTGCTTAAAACTCTCAGAATTGAAAACAAATGTCATGTTTTGTGTCAGCAGAGGGGTTTCTCCATATTCAAAAAAGTATCGAATCTGATACTTTGACTGGCTGGTATCGAAGTATCGACCATCCCTAACGATCACGTGTATGTGTTTGTACCGAGCTCCAGCAGGTCTGTAGCAGTCAGATCACAATGAGCCAGATTGAGGCTCTTGCTGTCGGCTTTCTTCCCGAGCTTCTGCAGGAAAACACACAGCCGTCCCCAACCCAAGTGGCGCTCGCTCTCTGCAGTTGCTCCAACACCTGAAACGCACACATCACACCTAAACTGATGCATTTGCACCTCCACTTGTTCATGTTTACCATGTAGAGGCCGAGGGTTTAGTATGTGGAAAAGAATAATAAAGTCTAAAGTCACCTTCTATGAGATCATTTCCATAAAAGGTAGCAGTGGCAGTACAAAACACCACTTGTGTTGCTTTGATTTCCATATTGTTTTATTTTATTAATTTATTCTTCCCCCTATTTGTTTAGTTATATGGACAGACATCTACAATGATGAGTCGCCCTCAGACCTAGAAGAGGAGAAACTCATGGCAGAAACTCTTTCAAAACAGCTCCCAGACCCAGAGGAGGGAGCCTGCCTGCTACAGATTATGGCCGTCCATTCAGATTTTGTTCTTTCTCTATCATTCTTTTTGTAAAAGAAAACAGAGAAATAGCCTCCAAAAGGTTGACTTATAGGGAATTTGAAAATAAATTAAACAGATTTTCTGTATTGAAATAATATCAGCAATTACAAACACAAAGAGTATTAGAAGTGAGAACGGCGACACTACATCTGATAATGTTGATAATAATAAAGAGGAATGACAATAATGTTTTTTAATCTCAGAGTTCTTCTCCTTTTCATTTTGTTACACTTATTGCGTGTCATGTTGTTTTGTGTCTCTCATAGGAATCATTTTGAATCTCTGTAGCAGGGTCCAGTCCCGGTGAGTTTTAGATGCACCCTTTCTCCAACACACCTGAATCAAACAAATTCCCACATCCAGTCATTCAGCTCTGCAGCGGCCCGGTAACGAGCCATCCATTTGATTCAGGTATTGGAGAACGGACGCATCTAAAAGTTGCAGGATCGTAGCTCTGGAGGACTGGACTTGGGTACTCCTGCTCTGTAGTCATTTTGCATGTCTTAGCGGGTATCTTGGATCTGTGTGCAGATATTTTATGTTTAGTCTATTATTGTAGACATTTTTCTTCTCTGTTATTGTTTTGTGTTTCATTTTCTGTATTATTTGGAATCTCTGTTGTTTTTAATATAGTTTTTCTTAGTTATTTCTTGCATAATATCTCAGTCTCTTGAGACTTTTTTGCAGTTATCATGTCTCTTGGTGTCGTCATCAGTCCGTTTGTGTCTGTGCTGCTTGAGAGCCATGAAATCTTTCCAACAACACTGTAGAAAACACTTAAAAGAAAAAAAAATTAAATTGTAGTTTTTTTTAAAAGTCAGACCAATATGCTGAGTCAACACTTCTATCAATGTTATGACTTTAAGAAGCCTTGGAAGTCACTTACAATCAGAGAAAAATCCTGCAGAGTTTACTGTGTTGTGTAGTAGAACAAAAAATAAAGTGAGATCACCATCTCATGCTGTTGTTCGACAACAGAAACTTCCCTCCTCACCTTGGCTCTGTCCTCTGTCCCCTTTGCCCTCTGACTCTCCGTCCTCAGGGATTCCCGTCCGGTCTGAGGTCCAGGACAGGAAGCGTCCCAGCGGCTTTCTGTCTGAGGCAGAGCGTTTCCTGCGGATCTGACTCATAATGACATCCAGAGGGGAACGTCTCTGGCTGCCACCATCTCGCCCCCGCTGACCATCTGACCAGACATATGATCATTAGAAAATACAGTAAGAATGATCTGAATTAAGCATTAATAGACAAAGTTGGCCATAAACAAAGTGCTTCATATAAAATTACTATATTAAACTCCAACTAAATACACCTTTTATTGTTTAAAGGTTGAATTTAGCTTTAATGAAAATACACCATTATAACTACACCTTGTTTAGGAGGGCTGACTATTTAAAAGAGAAGTAAGGAATTCAGATTTTAATCAGATTAATAGCTTTAAAAAAAAATCTGTCTGATAATCTTTAAGGAATTACAAGATTCCTGAACATCCTAGTTAAACATAGTAGTTTACAGTATGTATTTAAGACATCAAACTACTTTTTATTTAGCTTGAATAGATTAAAGCGCAGCAGGTTGGGAGGGGTGGATCAAAATAGATGAAAGATGGATATTAAAAAAAAGCCCTGTTCATGCCGCAGTGTGAGAATTATGAAGGTCCAAGACAAACAATCTCACCTGTACAGTTAAATATCAGTATGAAAACTTGGCTCATACTACTGACAACACAGATCCTCTTACCTGCAGACTCCATCTGAGTTTGAAGTCAAAGTGCAACTGAAATATAAATGTTGATGTTTTTAATCTCTCGGTTGCGGAGGCGACTTGTTCTCGGTTTGTGTTGGCTAAAAACAAACAAAAAAGTACAAAAGACCAGACCACCTGAACGCACCTCTGCACAGTTTACACTGAGTTTATTACATGTAGCTTTCTCTAAAAACACCGTCCCCCCGGGTAGTTCACCTGCACGTCTCGTGCTCATCAGGTGGCTAAACCCGGAAGTGCGAGAACAAAATAAATACGTAAAAGTTGCTCTGGCAACACTTTACTCTTTATAGTCATTAAAGGGCAAATATTGATTTTACTAATACAATGTGAGAACAACCAGCAGCAGAACTAAAAGTTTTATTGATTCTGGTTTTAAAATTATGTATTTTACATTAGCGGTGAGCTTGTTTTGTTTAACTCAATAACCTGAAGCTTTTCTTTGTTTGCATCTTGGCAAATTTAATTTGCCAAATTAATCATTAACTGTTAACTTTGTTTAGCACAATGGAAAGCAAAATTACCTCAGTTTATTTGATTCCGACAAGACCATAAACCTGAACGTTTCCATGGCAACATTACACTTCCGGTTTCCTGAGTAGGAAACGATCGCGCTGTTAATGAAAGAATGTGTACAGACCAAATATTGGTAAATGCAGAAAACAGTCTCTGTGGGTGGCGTTAGAAAGAATAAATTTCTATAGAGAGGGAAACAACAGCTCATTAAAAAGAATATATGGGGATTAATTAAATTGAACATATCTGGAGTTTGTCTGAACAGAGAAATGTGACTGAGGAGGATTGATGGATACAAATAATCAGCAATAGGATGCAGGGACATGTGATCTGTAAGAAAGGAGTGAAGTTGGACATTATTACTACTATATGAAAAAATGTTTACTTTATTATTCTACATTGTCATGTCTGAAAAAGAAAAATTATTTTTTTTTAAAGTGTTTTTTTGAGTTTGGTGTATTCAAAACAGCCGTCATGGGCCATAAAATACTCAGTTTCTCAGGACATTATTCCCTAATTTGATCAAAATACAAATGAATACAAGAAAAACAAAACAGGGCAACCTCATGTTTCAGGTGAAATTAACCATTTATCACCAGTTAAAAGTAATCCATTGACATTGGGATCATTTCTGTTATAATCAGCTCAGTATTTTGCCTCATAAATGACTGTTTAAGATCAAAGTTTTAAAAACACTTTGACTTGAAGTCTTATTTCTAGAGATGACAGCAGATTGAGCTCCATCAATGAGACAAGACAAAGAAGTTCCTTTCAAATTTATTTTATCAATAGGTTTGTCTCTGTATTGTATAAACTCCCGGTGTTTGGAAGGGTTGTTAATGACAGTCTAAAGCACCTCCTCTCCTCCTGGACTCTGCTTTAACCTCAAGCAGGAGGCAGATCAGTTGAATTCAACCTTTGTCTGTCGCTGCAAAGCAAGAAGTGCAGAAAACAGGAAGGAGGAGTCTTTAAACCAGTGAAATGTCCCTGTTGTGTTCTCTTCCTTCCTCTATGTGGGAAAAAAAAAAAAAAGCTTTGAGGAGTAGGATTGTTGTCGTCGTCAGCCTGATGTTCTGGTTCGGTCTCAGTCGTCGTCCACTGTGGGTGTGATGGTCACGCCTCTCCTGATCTGTCCCCAACCAATCAGACTGAGAAGAGGAAGAAAATGATACTGGTTACACATCCTGATGGGGACGCTGATGAACTGCGGTTCAACACTTGCATCATTCAAACTAAATAAGAAAAATATTCTACTCATTTCTCCTGTTTAAAACCTGACCCAGTGTTTTATGCACTGCTAACCTGCCTCAACCTGAGCAGCAACCACACTACAGTCACACTGCAGCTTCCAACACAAACATTTTAATAATAGTTTACCTCACCGTCAAGGAGACAAAACTCCCAAAATATTGTGGAAAATGTGTTTATAAATGCGTTTTATGATGGAGGCCAAAATTAAATGCAACAGTGTGTCATCAGACGTTTGCACGATTATCTGACCGAGTAGTAATTTCACATTTACTGCATAATTATTGGTGAGGAGGGGGGGGGGATCTGAAATGCTGATTACACTGGAACCATTTCTATGAACTTTTTATTTTTGTTTACTCGGCTGTCAGCTTGTTACTTTACAAGGTAAAACCTGGCTTTAAAAAAAAAAACTATACTGAGCATCAGCATCTCAACCAAAAACAAACATTGTTAAATTGAAATAGCTGTGCAAGTGAAGAGTGGAAAAATCTGGACATCTTGGTTAATAATCTGGAAACGTCTCTGGCTTTGTTCTTACCGCCAATGTTTCTCCACACGTCGACTCAGAGCGATCTTCTCTCCGACCTCCGTACACACAGGGTTGGTGAGGACGATCTTAGCCAAATCAGCCTTGACGGCACTGACACGGCCGCCTGTTGACAGCGAGCCAATGTTCACCATCAGCACCTCGTTCTTAGACAGCTTCTGGACCTGAAGAAGAGAAAAATCAAAAGAACTTGTTTATGGCCATTCAAGTTCAAGGCCTGCAGATGTAGTTCATCATGACATCAGCCCTCCCCCCTCTCTAATAGCTCAAGGGAATATGGACCACAATTCCCTTGATGAAGAGCTCACCTTGGCAGCCTTCTTGTCTCCCTCTGTGCGGACTCCCAGCAGCCTTCGGAGCAGGAAATAAGAAATCTCAAGCTCTGTGAAGATCTCTGGCAGCGCTCCGACAGCACCCAGCACCTGTCCGACCATACGATCTGCTCGGCACAGTGTCGGGTCGATTTTAGTGCCCACACCTGAAACACACAATTATTTATGTTTTTTTTGGAATGCAAAATGGCACCTCTTTAAGTTTCTGGCCTTTTGTGTACCAGCTGAGTTCTTCAAGTCCATCCGAACTCTTAGTTCTGCAGAAAGTATTTTATAGTTAAATCTGAACAGTTTGCAATCACTGTTGTTGAAGCTACAGAAATGCTTACCAGAGAAAGGGAAACATGATCAGACCAGCTGATTTGGCAACTCTCGGCCACCAACATGTACACAGCGCAGGTGTAAGAGCTGAGATGTGAACTTCTCTACTCTCTGAACACAACGTGGCTCTGTGTCCAACAAAGTTTCCTTTACACTAAAAACATGAACAAAGAGCAAAATGAGAACAAAGCATCTCACCAATGAGGCCTCCGGGTGCAGCGTACTGCAGGTCGTTGTGCTCGGCAAACAGAGAAACAATCTTGGAAAAGATGGGTTTGCACATCAGCTTTCCTTCATGGTCTTTTGAGACGATGCCCGGCCGCACCTCAAGCTCCTGACCCACCTGGAGGTCACAGAAGAAACATGCGAGATGCTTTATTTATTTATTCCTTCGTTTCAGACAGGTCGAAATCCTTGCACACAACATACCAAAATACATTTAAAAACTCTCTCTCCTGGCTGCCCTGTAGTGAGCTGATTTTCGCAGGCGTCTGTGTGTTTTTAGTTCAAAATGAGCAGCCCCTACCTTGAGAACCCCCTTCAAGATACTTCCTCCAGCCACTCCTCCTTTCAGGTCATCCACTTCACAGCCCGGCTTGTTCACATCAAAAGATCTGATAACTGAAACACAGAGGATACAAGAGTTTTTGTTTTGTTTTTGTTTTTTAAAAGGGGGAAAAAAGATCTTTACAGAATCTGAAAAACAACAAAAATAAAAGTGTGAATATGTGTTTGTTCTTACCGATAAGTCTGGGCTCGGAGATAAAGTCTCTGATGGGTACTGGGATCTTTTTGACGATGTACTCACAAACCACCTCAATGTTGTACTTCAGCTGAGCTGAAATGGGAATGATGGGGGCGCCCTCGGCCACTGTGCCTGCAGGAGAAACACCAAGAAGCAAATAAAACTTCCATCAGTTACACCCAGACATACTAGGGAGAGATGTTCTCAGGTGGAAATGACCAGTTTTCTTCTGGCTCTTGCTGATGGACCAGCTTTTCTCCAAGTCAAGTTCATGGCGACTCACCCTGCACGAAGGCGAGGATCTGCTCATACTGCTCTTTGGCCTGACTCTCCTTCACCAGGTCGATCTTGTTCTGGAGGATGAGGATGTGTTTCAGCTTCATGATCTCTATGGCAGCCAGATGCTCCGATGTCTGAGGCTGAGGACACGACTCGTTCCCGGCTGAAAACAACAATCATTCATAAGGTTTAATGACAGCTCGAGCTTCTGTTCAGCAGGTTTGTGAGATGGTGCTGTTGGATGAACCTGCATACTTGGTTTTATTTATGCAGCTCTTGAAAACAGAGACAAATAGGCTCTTTTAATGTTGACAGTCTTAGAATATCTTTCAGATTTTTGGAGACTTCACATCACAATTATCAGAACATCAACCCAATGCAACGAGTGAGGACTTTAAACAAGACTTAAGTGCAGAAAGTTTGTGTTTGTTTGCTGTCATTTATTTCGTTTCGGGCTTCAAAACCTCAATTTACAAAAACCCCTATAACCTGGCACGACCAAAGACTCACAGCGGAGACGGTGGTGAGATATGCGGCAGGTTGAAATGAGATGGAATCATTTACGGGGATAGATAACAGTAAAAATCTGAATTTCATGCATAAATCAGTCAATCGAGAGAATTACCAATCAGCAGCAAGGCTGCGTCCATGACTGCTGCTCCGTTCAACATGGTTGCCATCAAAATGTCGTGACCAGGACAGTCCACAAATGACACGTGTCTGGCAGAAAGAGAAGGAAATGTTTTATTAGAGAAAACTATTCTGTTGCAAACCTATTGATAATAACTTGTAAGAACTTAAGTCTTCAATTGTCTGGCACAATATTTAGTTATGGCACAAGAAAATATTTAAGAAACAGAATATTTATTGTCAAACAGCTTCAGCCACTGAATTCTACACTAATCAGTGCTTTGAAGACGGCATCCCATTTCTTTTCCAGTCTTACCTGACCAGTTTGAAGTAACCCTTGGTGCCAGAGATGTCTGTGGGAAACTCATCGGGAGTGCTGCTTCCACATGACCTGTAGCACTCCGGCCTGGGACAGCTGGGGTCATCCAGCTTGTAGACCTGCAACACACAAGAGCGTAGACATGGAGGTTGGGATCAGCTCCTTAATGTGCAGGGAAAGGGTGGTCAAGCAGAACTGGGTGATGGAGAAGAAATTATGGACTCAGTTACACTTGGGATTTTATATTTAAAAAAACACAACAACAGCACAAAAAGGACCATCAGAGTTTGTAGAAGACAGTGGACACAGCAAACTTAAAGTGTGTAACTGGGTTCAATTTGAGGTCGACAAGATCGGGAAACAAATGTTTGATGAACTTTTCCACAATGATGCAGAAAAAAAGAGTAAATAAAACCAGAATGATGTCATGAGACTGAAGCATTGCTGATGCATGATACAATCTCATGTTTAAAAAACGTAGCACATTTGTTATTCCTCTCATTCTGTTTATTTAAAACCTTTATTCAAAGATTGTTTTACTGGTGTTTATCATACACAGACTCGACTCCGGACCAGAACCATCTCATGGTACTTGCAACAAAGTTGATGTTTGATTTATTTGCATCTATAATACGGGCATCTAAAAAGAGCCGATTCTCTGGACTGATTGGGTATCATCACTAATTTCCTGATTCGATGCGACTCCCCACAATCTGATTCGATATATCTACAGATGTATGTAACACCACCATTTTTTCTTAAATATTAAAAGAAATTCTCAGATAACTAGTTTATAAAACACTGAGCCCATCACAATCAGATATCTGGGAGTAATCAGATTACTGTAATAATCTGATCTACGTGCACTTCTGAAATAGGATATTTGAAAGACTGTCGTCTACATTTACCGTTCCATTAGCAGATTTTTTTGAGGTACGTTCATGCGTAGTGACGTCACTGTGTTGTTTCCAAAACATTCAGTGTTTTTTGCACATGGTTTAGCCCACAGTCTTAGCGTTGGCTGCTAATGTGAGAGGTAATAAGCTGCTAAGTAGCTTACAGGTAAATGTATCACAATGGTTAATGAAAGAATCCAAATTTGGCATCATGTGGCATATAGGTGCCTTGCCACAGCCGTGAACATAATCCAACCAAAAACCCTTTATCCTCTTTATTTAGGAAGTTTCTGATAGTTTTCCAGCTTTACATTTAGAATTTTTATCATCAGGTGTCCAGAAACAAAAGTTATTACGAGTGCTTTTAATACGAATTTGGAAGCATCTCGGAGAGAGAAACTGATTTTGGACAGAAGAAACACAGGCAGGTCTCGCCAAGTAACGGTAAGTCCCGCGAAGGTAGGGTCACTGTTGTCAGTGGAAAAGGAAACATGTACGTGTGTGTATATATATAAAAAAACACCTTTAACCAACTAACTGGATCAAACATGTTTTTTGGTTTCTTTTTAAGTTCTGCATCAGAAGAGAAACAGCTGTACCTGACAAAACAATGAATAGAGTTCAAGATTGCTGATGTTACACAGTTGGGAATGAGACTGTTTACTCAGTTATATACAGTCACTTTATAATTCTTAAAAAGGAACCAAAAAAAAAAAAAAAAGTAAAAACCTAAATAAAACCAGATTAAATCTGTTCTGCATCACAATGAGCCTAGAATCTGTCCGGCGAAGTTATTGCAATATGATTTGAATATTTAGTTTAATTCTTGCTTACTGATAACAAATCAAACTACTCTTGATGGAGCCAAGTTGACTCTCATTAAGAAGAAACAACATGTGAAAAAAGCTGACGTTTATTGAACCCATCCGAGGTCTCGGCCTGGAAAACATTCAGAAGTTGTTTTTCCCAACTTCCTAAAATGTCACATTAAACTCTTTGACCTAGATATCGATATTTTGTCACAACACCGGAGCCAAGTATCACTCTCACATCTGAATAAAATGTTCTAACAAATCTTCGCACTTTAAATTCCAATTTCTAAACTCTTAAAGAAAAACAAACTCAAAAATGTACCGTCATTATTATTAAAGTCTAATCATGTTCACCTCGACGGTGGCATAAATAATCTTAAAATACAAAATCATTTTTTGGGAAATAATCACGGTCAAATAGTCACCAAGTTGGGGTTAAAGTGACATGACAATCTAGTTTATGAAACGATGAGTAATGTGGCATTTACCTTGACATATAAAGTCGACCCATTTAATAATATAATAATCATGAAGCTTACGTTTATTGTCTTGGTTCTCAGTTTGAGTCTGAACAGTTTTCATTGTAATGGTCTAAGTTCTGTGTAGACACCATCTAAATACTTCTAAACATAATACCATAAAATAATTAAATAGCCTTCATCCATCTTTAACAAATAAATGATCTGCCATCGTTACAAGGTAGTTTAGTCCAAAAGCTCAAAACTAATTGTTTACATTGATCTAGTCAGAAATTGCGCAGTAAAAACAGCCCACCATTGTAGAATATCTCGAAATAAACAAAGCCCAAGTCATTGTACATTAGCCCTTTAAAATCAATGAAAAGACCAAAGTAAGAGAGGAGCAGCTCAACTCACCTTAGCGTTAGCATATCCTAGCTTGATGGTGATGTTCCTCTCCAGCTCATTCTTAAACCTGACGGTGTGAACTCCAGAAATGGCCTTAACTACTGTGGACTTTCCATGGGCCACATGACCGATGGTGCCTGAAAGAGACAGAGGATGACACAAGTCAGAACGACCAACTTTTAGTCAGCTGGAGCAGAAACACCAAACCTGCCCGAGCGCTGCCCGCGTTTCATACCGATATTGATGGTGGCCTGTCTGCTGATGATCTCTTGAGAAAGAGGCGTCAAGGTTGACACATCCTGCAGAGAACAAACGCACATCAGACTCAATGGACAATGACAAAACATGATGGGGATTCACAGCAAGCAGAGCCCCCTCCCTATGTTTAATCCTGGGGGTGAATAGGGACAAAGAGGGGCAGCATGTGAAAAGCCGGCAAACACTGCCCCAATAACTCAGAGACAATTTTAACCATGAGTTAAAAGACCATTTCAGCCCTGGACCTTCTGTATTTACACCAAATTAAATCAGTTATAGTACACATTTCTATGGGTTGTGGGTGCTTTTGTGTGTTAAAACATAACCCCTCTAAAACAATTAGAAATTAATATTTATTGGTCTAACTCTGCTTTATTTTGAAAATTGTTGCTTCCTCAGATCTCCGTTCAGCTTGTCTTGTGCCACACAAGAACAAGCTGAATACTTCCAGCTCACTTCTCTAAAACTCTATTATTGTTACTCATCTTTGTGGTTGTGGATGTTACATTTGTGTCTTGGCCTTGAACCAATACGAAACTGTTTTGATTCAGAAATTGTATAAAAATATGTGCATTCTCTCTATTCATAATTTTAAAGCTTCATCGCACAAAAAATCTTCAATATGAATATAAATGGATGTTTCCCTTGTTTCATTTTCCTCCATTTAAAAGCCAACTCTACCAAGGCTTTCTCTTTCATTTACATGCAAACTATGCTCAAGTATTTGTGGATTATTTGATTTAATTACTATATTGTTATTTTAGTGATTTTAAATGGTTATCATGAAGGATTTAAACAACAGAACACTTAATTCACCATTTTGTACTAATATTGCAAGATCTTTGTTAGATATCTATATCATTTGTGTGATTTGCTGAAGTTACAAGACGAAAATCAGCCTAAAATAGTGGCTTAATTAAATCACCATCAGCAATCGATCCGATCTGTCAAAACGTCACACCCAAGTACAGATGCGACCACAAACAGGCATTTATCTCTAAAACGCTGTAAAAACTAAAACAATCACATTTCTTATTACTTCAAGAAAGGTTTAGTGTCTAATCAGACTGTAGCTTCCTGATCAAACTGGAGCGGGTTTGTTAGCTCTCCGCCCCACCGAGCCGGCCTGCATCATGTGCCGGGTGGAGGCGAAGCAGCACCCGCGACCCGTCACCTTATTTTTTTCATGTTTTCTCAAACGATTCTAGAGAAATGAAACATTTAAGGCCGCGTAGATCAAATCATAGAGCAAACAACTCCGTTAAAAGAGACTCACCAAAGTACTAAGGTCTTGTTTGGCCAAGTGAGGCTGACCAAGCGTTGTGCCAGACTCGTCCCCCGCCATCTTGAATGAAAAAGGAATGAAAAAGGAGGCTCCGGCGGAAGCCTGACTAACTGGCGAAACGCTTGTTTCTCGTCACCTAAACTTAATTTTCTGATAAATTAAGTTTGATTTTTGATAAGAATAGCAGTAATATTGGATAGATTTAAACAGATTTTTATGGTATGAATTTGTTGTTAGTTACAAATAACAAATTTAGTTTCTTAGCTCGCGAAGTAGAAGCGACGGGGTCCTTTTTCAACGGCTGATGCAATTTACAACCGCTGGAAAGAAGCGATTATCTGAGCTGCAGCATCTCTCAGATATTAAATAAACATTTATCACGTCACAGGTACGTTTCTCCGTCAATTCTGATGTCCTCAAAATAAAACAAATATTTTTTTTTGTTCACGTGTGAGGTCCGTCGTTGTACAGTGACGTCATACAATTACTGTTTGTAGTCCTTTTATATGGCTTGTAGTTCATACACCTGGAAGAGTTGTTTTGTTGTTGTTGTTGTTTCATTGTTATTAGTCTGCACATACAAACAACAATAGAAAAATAAAATACACCAAAAATAAAAGAATTAAACTAAACAATATAAGTCCCCAAAACAAACGACTTGGTATATTGAATAAGGCTATATGTACATGAAGAAAAAGAAACAGTTTAACAAAGAGAAAAAAAGAAGAATGAATGAAAATAAAGATTTGCTTTGTAAAATTAAATAGCAATAGAATGTTCAGTGATTTAGTCACCCCTTTCCATGATGATAATCTTTTTTCCCCTTCTCTTTCCTTCATTAATGATGGTAGTAATAGCAATAATAGTAATAGCAGTGATCATGATGATGATGATGATGATGATAACAATAATAATCAAAATCTTTGGTGACCAGCTAATCTAGTTTGGGTGGCTGCAACGCCGACGAAGGCACCCCTGCCTTCCCACCCTTATCCCAATCCCGGCGCCCCCATCCCGAAACATCGCCCAACATCCCCCTCAAGCCAGGCCAAACCTGCAAGTATGTTTTATTGTGTGTGTGCGTCTGTCCTAAGATGGTGAGGTGCAATTAAATGTGGGCCCATGTAGCTTCATGGAACTGATAGAACCGAGGGAACTCGATAAATTGAAGTATTGTTGCACAGTTGAGATATTTTAAGTTCCTCACCAAAGATAATAATTCATAAGGGCTCTGTGACATTAGACATTAGTTTAACATTCAAACTGTGAGTAATAAGTTTAGGGGGGGACACTGGATAGGTTTTCCAGACATTTCTGTCTAAATCTTGGAGAATTGAAAACAACTTTACCACATTGCTGATTTTGTCAGGAGCTGCGACTGCTGTCGTGTCAAAACTTTCGAAGAAATAAATCATTATTAGAAATGTGAAACCAAAGATGGAATAACTGCGAGATTCATCATTTAAAATAGAATAATATTAGAAGTTGCTATTATAATTTATTTCAATACATTGCTCCAGAGTTTAATCTAGTCCTGGGCTACTCAATTTGGCTCTACAAGGGCTGCATTTTTCAATGCTTCCCTGTTTCAACACACCTGACTGAAACTAAATGGATCCAAAGCACATGAAGTTCTGCACAATGACTCATTAATTAGAATCAGGTGTGTTGGAGGAGGGACACATTGAAAACCTGCAGAGCCCTGCAGCCCCTAGCTCCGATCTGGATAGCCCTTATTTAGTCTATTAATGTCTTTTATTTGATTCTGACTAATGAAGTTTAATTTTTTTCTGAATTGCTTAAACTTATTCATTAATAATTGTATTATTCAACTCTTTAGGGTGTGATTAGGTTTGAACCAAGGATGGTTTACAGAATCTCCCACCATTGTAGTCCCCTTGAGTGTCTCTGTAAACATTTGGCAACCTCTTTTATCTAATTCCTTTTGACTTGTGGATCGTTCTCTTCTCTTTGCAGTGTTTTTGAATTTGGAGTATTTTTTATTTGAATTGGCTTTATGTTTGTTCTTGATTTTGTTGAAGAAGATTAGAATGTATGTGAGTGTTATTTTATCTATTTATTGGCATTTTGAGTCTTTGTGGTTGTTTTGAGTGTTTTTGTTTTTAGGTATTAGTCAATATGTGGCAAATTTGAGCCCATGTGAATGTTTGTGGTTGTTTTTGATAGAAATAAGGGTGTATTGAGTCTTATTATAGCCCTACATCTCTTTCTAATCAGTGTGTTTATTTTCTTGTCTTTGCAATTTGAGTTCTTGTGATAATTTGACATTCTTCATTTTTTAAAGCTTTCATTTTGGTTTGTATTCATTTTACATTTTTGTAGCTCTTAAATTAGATTTTTACAACACTGTCAACTTTTTACTTTTCCCATCTTTTACAGTCAGCTATGAAGAGCGGGCAGGTCGAAAGTAGCCTGTCTACATACTTATCTGTCACTTTGTTTCTTTATTTGTTTCAATCATGGTAGTTTGACAAAACACGTTTAACAGACTAATTTTACAATAAATCAAATCACAGAAAATGTTGCCAAAATCGTGAAAATGGAGGGTCAAAATAAATGAGTCACAGTTTCAGGAAAGTGTTGACATAAAGTGCATAATACATCAATATCAGATTTAAATTCTTGTTGATAACTTTTAGAGGGGACCTATCTATGTAGAAGTTTGAAGGACACTTCTTTAACTTTTTCAGATATTTGATAATGATTTGGTAGAAGCCAGATCTTCCTCCATGTCTCACTTCACAAATCAGTTCCAGAGTGAAATGACACAAGGAAGACATACAATATCTTTTCGAGGGCTCTATTTTCTTTATTGTTTTAAATGGGATGGAATTTAATGATCATACTTTGCCCACAGTACATTGTAGTGGAGAAAGTACAGAGGAACTATGATAATAATGCTGAGGTCTCTAGTTAAACACACTTCAGGAGAAATGGCTCCAAAAACCTTTACATATTCACCAGGAGTAATTGGGGTGATATACTGTTATGAAAATTCATCATAAGCAAACAAACAACCTTCTGCGTTAAATAGTTGAACTAGAATAGTACTAGAATATCAAAGACCTGTGCTCATAATGAATATCCTTATTATTCTAAATAAAGTGCCAGGGCAAGAAGGCCTGGCGATAAAAAGCAGATAACTTGATTCAACACTGAGGAGGAAAATATCCAAATCACCAAGTTGGGAAATAATATGGCTGGGAATTATGTTCCAAAAAGTTAGATCATCATTGTTAGTTTTTCTTTCATCAGACTGTAGTGGTGTATCATTTTACATAAACCATCTTTGTTGCACCGCACAACGCCCTTCAGTTCCGCCCAAAAGGGAAATGACGCCAGTCCAGAAGATGGCGTCTGCAAAGCCTGTGCACTGCTGTGGCTCGTTACCCGTTTAATTTAGAGCAGTGTGGGGGGTCTATTCGTCTGGCGGATGGACCACAGTAAAAATATGGCAGTGCAGCGCTGCCACCCGCCTTCTTGAACCCGGAATCGAACCCGCAACTTCATGTCCGACGGGGCCAAAGCTGCCTGGTCGAAGAGGGGTTGTGGGGATTCGCACCGCCGAGGTGAGACGGCTGGATTTAGCTGCTAAGCTAAAGCTGTTCCCCCGGTCATCACAGCTGAGAATCGTGACAGTTAATTTGGTCAGGCAGGTAGCTAGCTGTAGAGCCTACTATTACCTTTACCGCTAAGGTTTCCCAACAACATGTCTTATTGAGAACAAGCTAACATCGGATATCAGAGCTGAGTTATGTGGAGCCTTTGTTTTGGGGCTCTAATCTCAGCATGCAGCTAACCTTCCCTGGTTGTTATGATAAAACTAAAGAAGATATCACGTTGTTGCTGCTAACTCCTTCATATCGGTGTGAACATTTATAATAATGTCAAAGCAAAAGTGTTAGTCTTTGTTAGCCTTTAGCCCAAGTCTGTCTGTCTTTTCTTGCTGCCACTTTTGTCAGCACAGTAATGTGACTGAAATAATAACATAGAAATGCATCTTTAATAATAAAGAGTATGTTACCTTTAATTATAATTTAGAGATTAGCAGGTGTATTGTAATTCAGTTCAGCTGCATGTTAGCAAGTGTCTTAGTTGTGCAGGTACACCTGCTGTTGTTTTCATTTAAGTAGGAAATCCAGGTCAGGTCAGTCAGTCACAGGATGAGACTTCTTTACACGACTCACTGGGAAATGTATACATATTATGGTCACTGAACTTTAGCTTACTTGCAAATAGATGTTTACAGATACGCACTGAAATGACTGATCAGTTTCATAATTATATTAGCTGATGGAACTGATTAATTTCATTTATCATAGAGAATGTGCTGAACCACAATCTGATGGGGGGGTAAATGTTTAAGCTTTCACTTTTTACCCAATAGAAAAGTGACTGATCACCCAAAACCAACAGAAAATAACGAAGTAATTAATTTTGAGAAGGTGTTAATTGTTTTGGTGCTAGAGATGAATTAGTTTGTGGTCCTCAAATGTAACCGTCTGCTAGTTTACCTCGTCAAAAGGCTTAAGGTTTTTTGGCTTGTGGTGGGAAACAATTGTATGTTGCCATGAAGGTTTCTGGGTTGTTGTTGTTGTTTTTTCCCAGTCTTAGATACTTCTTGTAGACTAAAGTATTGTAAATATAATATTATTATGTAGGAAAAATTTTCAGGACAAGTGAAAAATTATAGGTAGTTTTTTTTCTCATCACCATAATTAAAATGAGGTCGTATTCATCGTAAGCAATAATTGAAATTAGCTTTGCAAAATTTTAAGATCTTACTTGCAGTACGTAGACATGTCTACACCTTATCAGAGTTTATCTGCAGTATCTGGTAAAGCTCACGCTCTACCATGCATGCCTCTTGTCTCCACATTTTCCCAGTCCATTAATTATAAGCGACTTTGGGCTTCTTTTTTAAGAACCCACTTGCTTGTTTTGGACTTAATTTCATACATCAGGATGCCAGTGTTTCTGTCACAGAGTTTGGCAACAGAGTCGCTACAGACTAAGATGGCTGAAGGCCTAAAGAAAACATACTTTTGGGGCAATAGCTGTTATAAGTTGACAATTAACCGTCATTCAAATAGCAGCACATAGCAGTTTAACTGTACTATAGTTTAAGCCTCATAATGTAGTAATTCATTTAGCACTAATACAGTTGGAGCGATTACTGTGGTACCACATTTACACGTGGCAGATATGAGCAGAATGATGAACTGTGTCTTGTCAACCCATGGAAACATATTTCCATTAGCTTCACACAGATGAAAGATGATGATAGTGAAAATTATGCAGACAATGACGTGTCAATGATCTTAATCGTATTGTTGCAATAGGTCCATTTGGGTGAGGCAGGAACCTGATAAAGCTGTTTTTTTCATAAATATATGGATATAACTAAGGTTTTGGTGCAAATGTATGATGAAACATGGATAGGACCCTTTTAATGAGACTAATATATAAATCTTAAAAGACAGTGTTAACTGTTATGTCATGGTTAGAAAAACATTATGGCCTATTAAGATTGACTAAGATAAGCCGACCTTGTCCTGATGTTTCATTTGTGTGCTGCCCTACTACTTTTCAGATACTCAATATTGATCACCTTAATCCTTTGACGAAATATTTCTCCTAAACCAAAACCGCTCCCTGCACAGGATGCCATCATGTATACACAGGCTTGTTTCTATGGCAACTCTATCTAGTAGTAATTTACACTAGTTATATTCTGCACATGGCTCAGATTGTTGTTTTTTTCATTCAGGCCGGGTTCATGCACATTTTATTTATTTATTTTGATCAGAATCAGGAAAAGCCACATAAAACTTATCTCTTTGACATGTGGTCTGTCTCATGTTGTTCTCAGAGCAAGTTTTTAAGTTGTAGTTAAATACAAATTGTCCCAGAAGTGTTTTTACAGCTGATATTTTCTCTTTTCTTCTGTCTTTTTCTATTAGAACCAGGGAAACATAAACACAGGAAATGCAAGCGGCCCCTTAGTGCTCAGCCGTCACAGCCTGCGATTGTTCGCCCGGGCTCCAAAAGGTACGACTTTAGCCAGTCACGCTGTACGTTAAAAAAACTAACAAATGATTGCTTTTTTGCCACTGTTAACTAAGCATCCATTTTAGTCCCCTGGATGACGTTCCTTATTTCAGTTCCTCGTGTTTTGGACCGCAAACAATGGTGGGCGACACCTCACGGCCCACAAAGGGCCGATGTTCCTTAACTTTAGCGAATACTCTCTTCCACTTTTTGATTTTGAACCTTTTTAAAGTCAAGATTCACCTGTGATTCCAGTAGCTACGCAATGAAATCTTATTTTATTTATTTTATGTAAGTGGTGAAACTAATAAGATTTTTTTGAAGCAGATGTAGAAACTGATTTTTAGGAATTATTTCCCTCTAAATTTAACATGAAAATGTAGAACTATTGGGTAAATGTTTAACTTTCTAATAATTTGTCTGCGTGAGAATTTATTGGTTTTACACTGTTTACTGTCTACTTGCTGTTTACAGTGATGAAAGTACTGAAAACAGTGAAATAATCGTTGCTCTGGTACACAAATAAAACTAAACCACAGTTCCTAAATAACCTCGAGCTCCTTTTTCTGCTTTACTCTTTGTAAAGAAAACATAGTTACTCACCGGTCCATAGGTTAGGGTCTAAATTGGGACAACTGCAAACTTTAACATTTACAGACAGTTTCCATCTGTTATCTGTGTTTCTTTTTGCACTGGTAGATAGTTTGAGTAATCAAATCATCACACTTGGAAAATGCTAAAAAATGAACTAGAAAGTTGTTCATACAGGTATAATTGGGTCTTCCTAGCCTAAGTTAATGGTACTTTCTAGATGTCACAGTCCTTTTTTATTATTTTAATATATCTCTTTATAATGCAGTGGTAAAATATGCATGTTAATTTTGAAACCGCTATATTATTGGCTTAAATTACTATGGTAGTATTTGTCAATAACACTCAATCCACTTCAGTAATAGATGAGCTATGTTAAGCGTCAACAAAACCAAAATCCACCTTGTGTTAACTGGAGTTGACATTTAATCCGAATTTCATTATGAATACCAGTGACATTTATGTCTTTAGACTGACTTTTAGGGATGCACGATATTGTATTTTTGGCCGGTGTCAGATATGCTGATATTTTACAACTCATATGGCCAATTACTGACACCATTTACACGCAGACGTTCATGCTTTAACGTGGCGGTTATGTTGGCTTTGTCGTTCAGGTGATTGACGCTCAGAAAAGGGACTGTGTTAGCATCTACTGGACACAAGGGGCACTGTCCTCTGATTGGCTCGGACAACCCCCTCTGACATGCCCGTGGCCAATCAGAGGTGAGTGTGCTGTGTGTGTGTGTGTGTGTGTGTTTGTGTGTTTGATGATGATGTTGCGTGTGTTTAATGTGTTGTTTTCTTTTTTTGTTACATTGAATTGAGAACATTATACAAATAGTGAGCATGGCTGCTTCCCTCCTCCTCTTTCTTTTCCATCCTTCCCACTGTGTTGCAGTGCAGTGGGGTATTTCCCCAGTGTGTCAGCACCCCGACTATTTGGCTGTGAAAGACCAGCAGCCTGTCAGGATGCAGCAGCTCTAGTGCTGAGCTTTTAATGCTGAGCGTCCTATTGAATGTCCTCTCAGCTCCTTACTTACTGTTTTCAGCCGCAGCACTCACACAAACATGATCTTTACTTTGGAGAGACATAACATCCTCTCGTGTGTGTGTGTGTGTGTATGTGTGTGTGTGCGCTGAATTCATTTTGTGAGTGGTTGTTCATTCCAGTTTATCCCTTTTTGCCACATACCACTGCAGCTCATGTTTTTGAACTCTTGCTCTTTCTTCTCCTTCACGCCTTCAGGTGTGTTATGTCAGGGGCGGATGTGGAGGTGTACCTGTCCCAGGTGCACGATGGGAGTGTGTCGTCAGGCTTCCGGGCACTGTACGAGGAGCGTCTGTTGCTGGATGTCACCCTGTTGATCGAGGAGCACCACTTCCAGGTAAACGAGTGAAGCAAAGCTTGCATAGATCGAATGAGAAAAAGAATGAATACTTGTGATATAACGTGTCTCATCTGTGTATCCAGACCCTGCTTAAGATTATTACTTCACTTCCAAAGAGCTTTATTTTTTTGTCCATAAATGATCATCCTGTGATATAAGGACTTAATCGCAATAATATGACTTTTTTTTCCCCCATCTTTGCACATTACTGAAAATCTTTTCTAAATACAAAGATACTAAATGTTTGTCCCTCCTCCTGCAGGCCCACAAGGCTCTTCTGGCCACGCAGAGCGACTATTTCCGGGTCATGTTCACAGCCGACATGAGGGAGAGGGACCAGGACAAGATCCACATGAAGGGGCTGACAGCCGCTGGGTTCGGCCACATCCTCCGGTTCATGTACTATGGTTCTCTGGAGCTCAGCATGCCCACCGTGCAGGAGATCTTGCAGGTACAGATGAACCGCTGTTCTCTACCAGTTCATAGAGTTCAGTGTGTAACTCGGAGCTGATGGAGAAACTCACCGTGTCCCAACAGGCGGCCATGTACGTCCAGCTGACAGAGGCGGTGGAGTTCTGCTGCTCCTTCCTGCTGGCTAAGATCTGCCTGGAGAATTGTGCAGAGGTCATGCGCCTTCTAGAGGACTTCAGCGTGGGCGTGGAGGGCGTCCAAGAGCAGCTTGACAACTTCCTACTCGACAACTTTGTCCCTCTCATGAGCCGACCCGACTTCCTGTCCTACCTCAGCCTGGAGAGACTGCAGGTAAATCTGTTAAAACAGCCGACTGATGCACAGAAATCGTTTTTTTGCATTGATGCTTTTTCTTTCACCTTTTTGTCTATTTTTCATCATTTTAGCTGGGATGAAATTATAAATTGTTTTGTATTTGTTTTTCCCTCTCTGGGTATAACCTAGCTCCTTTCTGCAGATTCCTCCATCCACAGATTAGTCCCAGATTGGTTTTAAGATGTATATTTTTTCCTCCTCCTGGTTTAGTCCACCAATATGACTGACGATGTTGTTATAGCTTGGTTTTCTACAAGTGGAAAGTTCAACTCGCTGCGATTTTGAAGAAGGAACGAATACAAACGCCCTACAAGTTTAGAAAATATCTTCATCAATAAGATGACGCAGGACAAATAGGAGGTGAAAAATATTATTGCTAAAAGAAATAGAAAAATTGTCATTAGATGAGTTGAAATGTTGCCACAAAGAAAACACACCTCCATGCTCTTTTAATGGTTTGTAGTTAATAAAATAAGCTAGTGTTGTTACCAGGTTGAATTGTTGTCTACGGTTTGCTGCACATGGCTCTAATACACAGGCAAGAAATCATGAGCCGTTTACTAAACTTTGAGGAAAATGACACAAAACAAGTTGTTGGACATGTTAAAAAAAAAAAAACTGAAGAAAAGTCTTCAGAAATCCTCAACCTTTATTTAGCGCTTTAACAAAATGTAAAATAAACAAAGCTAATTTGAATATTTGCCCTGTTCATCCCTGTATATGTCAGATTTACTGTAGTGTAAAAGGCATCCACCAGGGGGCAGAAGACAAGTATCGGATCGTGTACAACAGGGTTTTTTGCAGAGATTTTACCATAAAGTGATTCAGTAGGTTTCAGAATCAATATGTATCAATATGATGTATCGGGCTTTAAGGGGTATTATTCGTTCGTGTCTGCAGGTATCCGTCATGTTTTTCTTTGGAAGTTGAAACCAGTGGTTGTTCATGAGAAGTAAAATTACCTTCATCGGGACTGAATCAGTTCTGCGTTTAATCAGCCAAAAACCTTTTCAAGCCAGTATACAAACGTATTTGCTTTTTCTTAAATATTGTTGCTTCCATCAACATTCAGTAAATTATGAGTTCAAAATGCTCTGAAAAACATGCTGGATAGGTGGTTAAAATATTCCCCGATGATCATGTTCTGGAACGTGTTTGTTCATAAATACTAAATTATCCATGAAGGGAAAAGTGAAAAAGTGTGAACAGAAACTGCTGGAAAAAACATCGTCTGCTGTAGTGTCACTTACACTTCAACTGTTTATTTTCCTGAACCAGGCATACCTGAACAGCGACGCTTTGAGCCGCTTCCCAGAAATTGAGCTGTATGAAGCCGTCCAGTCGTGGCTTAGACATGACCGGCGGCGCTGGAGGCACACCGATACCATCGTGCAGTCCATCCGCTTCTGTCTCATGACCCCAGCCAACATCTTTGAGAAGGTGAGGTGTCCCTGATTAACTCTGATCTAAGACCCGTGTTTCCATAGTAACCCTCAGTGACCACCATCTGGCAAGAAGATGGAAAACATGGCTCCTCCTTTGTGGTTTACTGATTACTTTGAGCAATGAGATTAACAATCAAACATAGATTAACCTGTTGGAAATTAAATGCAGCTGCAATTCTTTTTAAATGATTTTTCATCAGGTGTCAGTTTTCTGCTGAAACAGGGAGAACTGCGCCCTTACTGTCTGCTGTGGGCTCTTAATTTGTCCAAAATCTATTGCATATTAGTCCTGATCAAATTTTCCAAAACCACGATATGCTGACAGATGCACGAATTTACCGAGATTGAGGAAGGTTTTCCCGAACAGAAGCTGCATGTTGGGATTCTGCAGGTATGACAGGTCGGTGCGTTGAAAGCAGGAACTTTTCACACAATTTAGAAATCATTGGAGAGTCCTTGGGGCAAAATCTTCCTTTATTTTTCTCTTTTGTAACTTTCAAAACTGACTGAAATTACCCACAAATATTAAAGGAACTATGATGGAGCAGGTTGAATGTTCTAATTATGAAGGAAATTAGCTTCGCTGCTACCTTTTTTTATTATCTCTTTTAGCAAAGAGATAACCCCACCCCACAATTCCTTGTAGTCGCAACAGTTTGTCCTATTTGATCATTTTCATAACAGTGATGAGTGCAAATAAATCTGAGGACAGGAGGATGAGTGTGGCCACCTGGACAAGAAGAAGATTTTATACTCATCACAGTGGCTCCGGCCAGGAGAGTCTTGATGCTTTACGGATGGGGCCGAACATTTCTTATTGTTTGTATACTTTCAGCATCTTGTTTGTGTCATTTCACCGTTTCTGTGTCTGCTCAGCTACGAGGCCTGTGAGAGGTACATGTTGTTACCCATGAGCCTGGATCAGTCTCTATTCAGAAAAATACACCAGTCAAAGAGGACGAGGAGCAGAGGAACAACATAACATGTCTGCTATGAAGTGGAGATCCGCTAAAAGGCCATCCATGGGAAGCTTTGGTGCAGCTGACCCATAAGCATCCATATGCATCTGCAGAGACATGTTAAGTCTGCACACGAGGGCATTTAAACCAATTATCCAGCTTTAGTAATCTAACGGGCAAGCTGTATTACATCTTGTGGAATCTGTTTGATTTAAGAGGTACCACAAGAATCACAACATCCTCTCAGACTTTGACACCCAGTTTAACCAGTAAGAGAACAAAAGAGCTGCACAAACTAAATATTTGTGTTACATTCTGATTAGAAAAGGTGCCACATTGTCAGTTTGTATGACTGCAGATGGAAAAACATCCCACAGTTTCCACACAGAGTTCATCAGACTGCAATGGAAATTTATACAAAGCTGTTCTGAAGGAGCCTTTTTTATTCCTTTTGAATGTGCCTGAAAAGAATACTTTTGGTCTGAATGCATCATAAAACTTTTAGTTTTAGAGGTATCAAAAAAATAACCTTTTCATCCTTGTTGTCTTGACATTTGACTTTTTATTTTGTTATAGTTTTTGATGCATAATTTCTTACAGTTGTGCACAACAGGAGCTTTTGGAAAATCCTGATCTTTTTATTTTTCATTTGTCGGGGATGGAGCATATTTTGAAAACACACATCTGTAAATATGCCAACTTTGGCCAAAGGTCTAGTCTTCATGTGTCGTCCCTGGCCGGGTTTTACGGACTCCCAGTTAACCAAACATGTTTAGGACAGACTGAATCGTCGTCCGTTACCCATGTCGCAGCGCTATCTGGAGAAAGCTGTGCTCCACCAGTATTGTCTCCGTTCACATGGTATTGGATCGCTACTTAATGTGTTGTTTTTTTTTGGTTTGTATTTTTTAGAACATGTCCTGTCTTTTATTTTGTCAGGTGAAGACGTCCGAGTTTTACCGCTACTCCAGACAGCTGAGGCAGGAGGTAGACACAGCGCTAGCCTACTTCCATGATGTCAACCAGCAGCCTCTGGTGGACACACGATCCAACCGCATCCGCTCTGTCCGCCCGCAGACCGCCGTCTTCAGAGGAATGATCGGCCACAGCATGGTCAACAGCAAAATCCTGCTGCTGCAGCGTCCAAAGGTGGCGGCTCCTTTTCCCACCATTCAGCTTCTCAAATGAGACATTTTGAAGCTTTTGTTTATCACATGCGATGTAAACGGATTAGCTTTGAATGTCGGTCGGGCAAGACAAGTGGCTCACACGGTCCCGATGCTATTGAGACGGATATATCGGTAACCTGTGCTGCGTTCTCTCAGGTGTGGTGGGAGCTGGAGGGACCCCAGGTGCCACTGAGACCGGACTGCCTGGCTATCGTCAACAACTTTGCCTTCCTGCTGGGCGGAGAGGAGCTGGGGCCCGACGGGGAATTTCACGCCTCCTCCAAAGTTTACCGATACGACCCTCGGCAGAACTCGTGGCTACGCATGGCGGACATGTCTGTGCCCAGGTTAGCGGAGCCCAGAATTCTGGGGAAACGTAGATATATCTACATTCAAAGAGACTTTAACTTGTTTGATGTCAGTTTTTGATTTGGTATTATATTATGTTAATTTCTAAGACCTAACTTTTTTTTTCTGATAAAATTATTCTATGACTGAATTTTCCTGGGGTTTGCCGTTTGCAGGTCGGAGTTTGCGGTTGGTGTCATCGGAAAGTTTATTTATGCAGTCGCAGGTCGCACACGGGACGAAACCTTCTACTCCACAGAGCGATACGACATCTCGGAGGACCGCTGGGAGTTCGTGGACCCGTATCCCGTAAACAAGTATGGCCACGAGGGAACAGTCCTTAACGGTAAACTGTACATCACGGGGGGCATCACCTCCTCCTCCACCTCCAAACAGGTGTGCGTGTTTGATCCAGGCCGGGAGGCGGGCGGCGGGGGCGGAGGAGGGAGCTCGGGTGGGTCAGACTCACACAGGACACGTGCCGGCCGAGGCCCGCTGCTGCCCGGCACTCATGCCAGCTGCTGGGAGAACAAATCCAAAATGAACTACGCACGTTGCTTCCACAAGATGATCTCCCACAACGGGAAGCTGTACGTGTTCGGAGGTGTGTGCGTGATCCTGCGGGCTTCCTTCGAGTCACAGGGCTGCCCGTCCACAGAGGTGTATGACCCAGACACTGACGAGTGGACCATCCTCGCCTCCATGCCCATTGGGCGCAGCGGCCACGGGGTGGCAGTGTTGGACAGACAGATTATGGTGCTGGGCGGCCTGTGTTACAACGGCCACTACAGTGACTCCATCCTCACCTTTGACCCAGATGAAAACAAGTGGAAGGAGGATGAGTATCCCAGGATGCCTTGCAAACTGGACGGTCTGCAGGTGTGCAGTCTGCACTTCCCAGAGTATGTGCTAGAGCACGTCAGACGCTGCAGCTGAGGTCTGCTCCACAATAAGCCTCCTTTTATAGAAATAGGAATGGACTGTTCAAAGACTTAAGTCTCCCACTGGGAGATCAGGTGTTTACAGGTGGGAGACTACTGATGCGCAGGCTTTTAAAATAGAGACCAGCATTTACCTTTAAGGTGAGGAAAAGATGGCTGGGGCCATAGTTGCTCTTCCTAATGAAGGCACACGAAGCGTGGTGTGGTGAGACGTCGCGTTAAGTCACCTTGAACATTTTCAGAATTAGCTTTCTCAGAAAATTAAAGAAAAAAAGTGTTTTGGGAGATAAAAAGGGTTTCATTCTGCTGGTTTACGTTCGGACTGTGGTCAGTTTCCTCTTCTACTACTCACCTGTTGTATTTAGACTGTCCAGTCAGGCTTACTGCAGAAACGCACTGGAAGCGTCGAAGTCATGCTTTTATGGTAATTCAACTAAATCTGACTGGAGTTGGTCTCTCCGCCTGCTTCCTGAAGTTTCGTATTGAAATATGCTGTTATTAGATAGGTTAGTGAAAAGCAATTCTATTTCAAACACTCAAAAAGCTAGGCCCTATGAATGATATAAAGGCAAGATAATGCATACAATCAGGTATATGAACAAAGTATAACACTATATACTGTAGTGTAGTCAATGTTTTTCTCCAAATATACAACACAGGTGATAGAAAACCCACTAAATATATAATATTACAGTGTTGCTACAGATGCTGCTGACGCCTCAGTCTGCTACCAGCTGAGAACAGCCGCTATATTAATTCATAGATTCAGTTTTCGCTTCCAGTGCGTTCCAGCTTTCAGTCCTAATTCTGCTATTTGCTTCCAGCTATCCACCATACTGGGCTCATGTTCATATAACGCATCACCAAGTCTTTTTGTGTGCCCCCATGTTTCTCTTTATCACAGTTTGAGGGTTAATGTTTGTGTTAAAGAGGAAATTAGATGACACTGAAAGTTTTGCCGTCACTCAATGGTGACGATGATGGCGACTACGTAACTTAGGAAAGTTCTTCGTCTTGGAGCAGCAGTGCTTTGTTCTACGTACTGGTTCTTATCAAAGCATTCAAGACTCACTGGACCTCATGCAAGAATATTCTCATACAGCGAAGGGATTTGGGGATCTAAAACTATTAGCAAATGGTTATATTGTTGGTGAACATGGATAGAAATAATATGGATTGGTTTTTACAGGAACTTTAAAGAAGTGACTGCACCAGCGTTGAAGAAAAGAAAAACTTTATTCCAAATGATGCGCCAGTCATATCTTGACTTGCTTGATTTGACCCATAAATTATATTTAAAGAACTGGTCCCTGACCCAGTTATATTGCTGTTTAAATACCTATCAGTATAATGCATTGATCTCCAACTAGATCCACTTAATTTTTGTGATTCATGGCAGCTAAATCAGCATTAGATTAAATTCATTGGTCTTAAATGAGATATCTTTGTTATCTGGAGTTTAGGTCCTTTTTATTTCTTCTTCACCATGAAATTATTTATTTACCTGCTGTTTCTTTTATTTATACGGAAAGAAATGAACAAAATACTTGACGAATCATTTACACATAACAGCGTAAAATAATGAGATAAACCTAGCTCTAGTCCAGGCTAACCACAGCTAGCTTTCTAAAGCAGTATGTGGACAGTCGGCCAGAATACATAACTTTGCAGTCAGTTGCTTTTCTTTGTCAAAATATTCATTATAATGTCAATTAATTCCAATTAAATGCATAAAAAAGTGGTTCACCTGTTATTAAATCGCCAAAATCTAATCCAAGGCCACTAGGTTAAAAACAACAACCAAAAAAAAGGCGATCTGTGGGATCAGGAAAGTTGGCTAGCATTAGCAGACCATTAGCATTTTCTTATTTATTCACCATCCTAGATTATTTGAATTGCTTTCTTATTTCATTGTGTTGATAGAAAAAGCATTTTGTTGATGAACCATTTTTCTTATTTTTATATTTATTTTATAAATAAACAGAAGAACGTTGGAAGCTAAAACTAGCTTTAGCCTAAACTAGCCACAGCTAATAGCACCTTTTTTTTTTTTTTTATTTGATTAGAACCTCAAAGTGCCAATGCACTGTTTTCTCATATAAGTCTCTTCACAATAATGTCAGTGTATTAAGCTTTTTCATTAAAATAACATTTCTCGGGCATTTAAAAAAAAAACAAATCCATACAGTAACAAATTCAGATGAATTGAGACACAAAAGCTCAACAGTTTTAGTCAAATATGTAGTGGACTGGGCCATGTGCAAAAAACTGATGACTTGAAGGTGAACACATCTTTTTCTTTGCTCCAGTTGCGATCATATGTAAGAATGTGGTTAGTTTTGGTATATTTGAACCCCCACATTAAGATAAAGGACTATTGTGTTTTCACCTTTTGAATGACAAGTCTGGATCTCACCGAGAGATTTGTTCTCACCTCAAAAGAGAAAGGGAAATATTTATTTATTGCTTCAGCTAATGTCTTCCTATAAAATGTTCTTGCTTGAGGCCCATACTTCTAAACTTGTCTTCATCTTTTCATCTCTACAGCCAAGTTCTGTGTGTTTGTAGTTTACAATCAATGGAGCTCAGTGTAACCAAAACTTTTTTTGCTGTAAATGACTCAAAACTTTGACCAGACAGTGTTTTTTGTTGTTTTTTTGCCAGTGTCCCCCAGCTTATGTGGTCAGGCGTGTGCGTTTCAGACACTGACAAGTCACCTGAAGCTCAGTTGTTCAGAAAATGCAAACACTCTTGCTGTCATACAATATAGCTTGCACATCTCCGCAGTCAAATGCCTTGATCCAGCAGCCTAGCAAGCATGCTCGATGACCAGCTCCATGTCTGTTTATTTTTATTTTCCTTTTTTTTAAGCCAACTGTGAAAGGGCTAGAACACATACGATGCAGTTCTGTTCGCTGCATATTTATTAAGTTATTTATTTTCTGAGGTATTGCTTTTCACCAAGCTATGCAGTAAAAGTAGTGAGGTTATTTATTATGATGAGAATTTCATTGTGAATTGTGTTGTTTTCAAGTCATACATGTCTCCGTTTCATCCTTTTGCTGTATGTCCTCTCTCCCACTGCAGCACTGCATGTGGCTTATGAGTGGATGCTTTAACAGTGTGTCCTCCAGTTTAACATGTTGAGGGGTCAGTAATTTCAGCAGAGCTCAAAAGTATAAATGAAGGCACACTTTGGTACACTTTCAAAATTACAGTTCATTTTATATCATCTGCAGTAGTTGTGCATTTTCCTGAATGCTAATTTCCAACCAATTTTAAATGCAAGAGGCTCAGACTTCATTTTACTTCTTGAAAACAATCTGGTATTATCCTGTCCTGTTACTCATTGCACCAACTGTGTCTCTACTATTCACACTACCTTAAGCTGCAGCATTACAGCATTCGTGCAGTGCCATTTTTGGTTTGGAGAAATCTTCCACCACTTTATAGCACTGACAGAAATCTATCTCTTCTTTTTTTCTCTGCATTGTCAAGTTGTGTAATCTTAACCAAATCAGTGTATTCGAGGGGCAAAAATACTTGAAATTCAAATACCTGCAATTAGTTTTACATCAGGCAGTTGATAAAATGCCAACTTGTAAAGAGACTAAAGTGGTATTTTAAAAAACCTGACAGCCATAATTTACTGACAAATGAGAAGTTGCAATCACTAAATTTCAGGTAACAGGTTCATGAATTTTCTTGCTACAAACTGTTTCATTAATTAACTAATCATTGCAGTCATGGCTGTGCCACTACCTGGTATTTACAACTTCAGATCAAACAGAAAACACCTTCAAGCTTAGATTACCTCCTTTTAATTTCCCCACTTGTTTTGTTCAAATGTCAGTTTTTCTTTTCAGGTTGCAAACACTGTCACTTTTCTTTTCACTGTCAGAGGCGGCTCTGGTTGGGGAGACGAGCATCTTATGTGTCACTATATTCTGCAGCCGATATGAACATTACATGTGCCACACTGCAGTCCACCAGCTGCTCCTCTTCCTCCTCTCATGTTGCTGTTCGAAGAAGAAACTTGTAATCAATAAAATTCTTGTGTCCCAATCTGAGGCACATTCGGTCATAGCGCAGCATCCTTTAGTCCACCAGTCTTCAGTCTGTCAGTAGGAAAACAGAATAGAGGATTAAAAGAAAAAACATACCTTGCTACAATGACTGTATCAGAGAAAGAAAGTTAAAATCAGATTAACATATCATATAATCTGAGTAGAAACTCTTTGGAAACAATTTGTAACTTCTTTCCAGGAATAAATGTTCATATTGGTCAACTTTCAGCTGTCTACCCGAGTGCTTTATTTTGTCTCTGAGGATTTTGTGTCTACCACTTCATTAAAAAAAAAAAAATTAGTTGATACAGTAGTTTTTTTTTTGGAGGGGGGGGGGTTAAACAGTGCAGTGATATGGAGAGAAAACTTGAATATGATGGCTTCAATTAAAATTTATTCTCAAAAAATGGTGGTAATGCACTGACAGCTATAAATTATTGGATGGAATTTCATGTTGACTGTCCACTAATCAATAAATCCTTCACAACAAGGACTAGTGACATCTACATATGTCCAGTAATATATCTAAATAAGAGGATGGTTGTTGGATGTAGAACTTATATGTGTTGTCAGTGAGAAGAATTGTTTTTGAAAGGGGACCTGGCTGCATTGGTAAAAAGACAAGGTGGCTTTTCGTCATAATGAAGCCCTTTTTTTTCTTTTTAAAGACATTTAGAATCCCAAACACACAACATAGGTTTTCACTCTCTTGTGTATTTATTTTACTTTCGCTTGTAGAGAAGTTTGCTGCAATATTGATCTCATTTCACTATGTATGTACAGTCGTGCACAAAATTATTCCTACCCTTCCATTAAAGAAGGAAAAAAATAATCTGTCACTGAAATAAGTTGAAACTGACAAAAGTAATATTTATAAAAAATTTGATGAAAATCATGACATTGTTATTCAATTGTGGTTCAATAGAAATATTTTTAATAAACGAGCAAAAAAT
>JAOXYM010000019.1:1983015-2006725 GCA_028567055.1 Leptatherina wallacei
CCCCTCCTGAGCATCGATGAAGTGGGTCAAATATTAACTAGCGTGTTTGGGATGAAGTCGGGGTCATTCTGCGATAGAGTTTTATTTTTCCCCTCTTACTGATTTGTTATTGATCTTCCTGAGTTTTACACATGCACTCATTTCTTTGCGGGTGTTGCCTTGTTTTTCTTCATGTTTGATGAATGTCTTACTAGATGGGCTCGTGGTCATAAAGGGGTTAGGGACCCCTTTACAGTCATTGGCTTCACCTGACAACGCTGAAGTTAGCTTCCGATTCGCTGTATGTGTAAAGGGCAATTCCACTGAATTTTTTTGGCATCTGGGCCACATTAGACCAGGTCCTATTAAAAAACTACAGTACTTAGACTCTTCAAACCTGGACTGAAATATCTAACACAGCATGTAGATTCATGAAAATACAGTAATAATAAAATTAACCCAATTTGCATTTTCACAAATAAGAAACTGTATTTTCATAAGCACAAGAGAGGAACTGAACAAAATGGGGTACAAACCAACAGATCACTGCTTATGCCTCAGTGGTGGTAAAAAAAAAAAAAGACTAACCGAAACCTGCAGAAGCTACAGTCACCCAGAAAACTTGATCTGCACCAGATCTTGGTTGTTTTGAACATTTGCTTCTGTTTTTTGTTTTTTTGCACATCTAGATTTCTCTTTTCTTCTTCTTCTTTCAAACATCACTTTGTTGTTTGTTTCAGCTGCCTTCTCTGTACACCACCCCTGAATCAACGCCTCAGTATGTGGAGCCGGAGGCAGGGCAGCTGGAGCAAAGTGTGGCCTCTCTGAGGAAGCGGGCTGAGCCGTATACGAACCAGTGTCAGGTGTGTCACGTAATCTCAGACTGAAGCGAGATCTGGGTTTTGCTTGTAGCGTCTAAATTTCAGATGGGATTCTGTCTGAATGATATTCTTTGGGTTTTCTGAACCACATCAGACCTAAAACAAATATTTCCAACAACATTTGTAAGATATGAGCTGATGACTCATCAGATGTACAGGAAGATGACTAAAATGAGTCAGTTTTCCTTTAGATAAACTCAAAGTTTGAATTGAAGTTTTTATTTTTCTGCTTGTTACTAACAAACTCAACAAGGATATCATTTTAATTCCTGAAGTGTAATGACATGATTTTTTTAAATAATTTTTTTTGCTACAGTCACTGCAGAAAATTCACATGATCTCTGAAGAAAAAGATCAATAAGTTTTGATTCATTTTAGCCTGTACTTCGGTGTGTTTTTTTTTACTGCAGAGATAACCTGATCTTGCAGAATATCCATTATATACAGGAGAGGATAAACTATTTTTAATTCTCTGTTTTAAGTCTGTGCAAGAAAATCCTTGTTAATTTTCTAATTTGTTCAAATTTTTAGATAAAAGTAGTTGACCACAAAATTTGGCCTGACTCCAATTTCCCAACATGAATTTTGTTTTTCATATTGTATTTGACTGTTGTTCAGTCGTCAATGAACTAAAGAGATGTTTTACAACTTTTGTGTCTTGTCTTTTTTTGCTGTAGCAAACTGTCCAGGCAGGTGTGGAGAAAGTTGAGGTGAGTTATTATCAAGTTAGTGGAAATGGTACTGTTTAAAAGTCTTGATCCAGCCTACATACTTTAATATTGGGCTCCCAAGCAGTCAGACTTTCTTGCTGTCTTTTTAAAGTGGTGTTAAGCCATAATTCCTCAGGTTTTCTGAGGGTCTTTCAAAGTTTTTATTGGACATTTGCTGCTTTTTCACTAATTTCCAGTCCAGTCTTCGTACTTGGACTGGAAACGAGTGTGTTGGTTTGGAAATGAGGTAAAGTTTAAGATTTTACACGGTCTAAACAAGATTTTTGTGCAGCAATATGATAAATCTGACCATTTTTCCGAGTGTATCTTCATTTTATTTATCTTTTTAGCTCAGTGGTGATAATTAGAATACTGATACCACTAATAAAGTATACCAAAGAGAAAAGAGCTGAATATTTTAAAGCACACATACTTGAACTATTCACCAGTTTAAAATCCTGGATACGTTTGCAAATTGATCAAATCAGGAAAAAAGAAAACTTGATGTCAGATAATGAAAACAGAATAGGTCCTGTAATGACTCCTCTGTCTTTTTTCATCTCTTTCTGGCGATCTTTGGACCACAGCGAGCGTACAGGACGGTGGAGCCCACCATCAACACATCGGTAACAGCTGTCACTGGTGAGAAAATACTTTTCGCGCGCTCAGTCACTGTGATAACTGGTATGACGAGGGCTGGTAGAGGTAGCTGCCACACGCCTGCATCCAGAAATAAATTATTATTAAAAATGTTCAAATATGATAAATTTTCTGTATCTGTGTGAAACAGTGGCATCCTGAAGTGTTTTATTTTCTATCCTTTTACTCTGAAATACTATTTAATTGTATCTTTATTTGTTTTATCTACCCATTCTTTTTTTTCACTTTTTCTTCATTTTTAAGAAAGTTTATCATTTGGGGTGCAGATGTTAGGTAATTAATATCAATCCAATATTTTCTCAGTTATTTCTTTGTTCAAATAAATTCTGGTTGGGGAAAAAAAAAAAAGAAGCCAATTTTGTCCATTTAAAACTAAATTTGCAAGGTTGCAAAAGGTGGGTACTCTTATGAATACCATGACCCAGATGACTGGGAATCTACACCATGGGTTCCCAAGTCCTGTCCTCCAGAGCTACTATGCTGCAACTTTTAGATGAATCCCTTCTCCAACACACCTGAATCAAACGGCTGAATTCCCTCGTCCACATGTCATTCAGCTCTGCAGAGGCCTGGTAACGAGCCATTCATTAGATTCAGGTGTGTTGGAGAAGAGACGCGTCTAAAAGTTGCAGGATAGTAGCTCTGGAGGACTGGACTTGGGTACCATACAGTATGTCATCTGCATTGTGTTGTGATGTCCTGGTTTGACAAATGGGGGAAGTCCAAACACAAAGCCCTGTGGAACTCCATGAAATACTCTAATAAGACTAGATCCAGCCTAATGCTGTTCCTTTTAATCCCAATAACATAAGCTTCTGCAGATAGATTGTATCAACAATCATTATTAGGGTTATATTTAATGCTTTTCCATTAATTTATTATATTCAATAATTATCAATTGTTTCACTTTTAGAAACAGTGTTTAAAGTGAATAATTTCAGGGCTTGAGTTGAAATCAGAAATGTAGAACTTGTTAAATATTTAAAGCGGCACAATGTTACTTTCTGACCTGGATTACACAACTTTTACTTTCTTGGCGCTGTGTCATGTTACATCACAGACCAGCAACTAGATATAAACACACTGGTTGTTTTGATTGCACGCCGTGGCTTATTCATCAAAGAAGAACAAGAGGACATTACTGGAGGAAGAGAGAGAGAGAAAGGGACAGAGCAAGAGATGACTGGCTGGAAATTTGATACATAAAAATCTGAGGTCAGAAAAAGCAACAATATATCATCCTTGAAGCTTGAACCATCAAATATTTGACACTTATCTGAACGGTGAATTTTTAATGGTGATAAATTAAACTTTATTGCCTCCACTGCTGAGAATAACTGATAAGATTACAGCCAGTAATTCCTTCACTCAGAAAACATCATGGAGTTCATCAGGCTTCGCCATGCTTTGGGAATTTTTGGACATTACATACTATTGAATTCAACTTGTACATGTGACTCCCTCCTCTTCATCTTCCATCTGTCCTTCAGATACATACCAGTTCCTCAGTGAGCCGCCTCCTGACCTCTACCCCAGCGTGGCAGTGGTGGGGTTCTCTGGTTTCCTGGGACTTTATTTGGCCCAAGGTAACGAGCAATCTTTAAAAAAACTGATCTTATCAGAGGCTGCTGACAACGTGTGACTTAAAAGATATTTGAAAGATGTTTTTTTGCAAAGTAACTTCTTTTTTTTCCAGATAGGATGGTGCTTGCAAAGCTGTGTCGAAACCTTTTCTCTTTTTTCTTTTTAGCACATTAACACATTTTAACACATTTCATGTTGAAAAATCTTAAAATAGATTTTTCAACATGAAATGTGTTAAATTTTTGGGTTGTTCATGAAGTCGGGCTGCTCTGATCTGTTTAGACTGAACTATTCAAAAATAATTCAGAGTAAACAGGATTATTTGTCATGTGGTTGTTAAAATGAATGTGCTTTTAATGGTAACAATGTCAACTTAAATAGATTCAAAACAAACTAAAACAAAGGCAGATCTACAGCTAACATGTCCACTTTGAATGGAGCCGGCCAATAAAAACTGGATGTCTAACAGCTGCTGTCAGTCTCTGAGATTAGATATGCAACCTGTCAATCACACGTGTGATAAGATGATAAACAGCTCTGCTTGACTTTGAACTCTGAAAATTGTTTTTGTATCTTTCTGTCTTTCAGGCTCCAGGATAAAGCGGCTGGTGTTTCCAGCCGGACTCATGGCTCTGAGCGCCTCCATGTTTTACCCTCAGCAGGCTGCGACCTTGTTAAAGGTGCGTCTTCACTTAGTATCACACATGCAGACATCACATGTCTGCATGTGTGGGCGAGGCTTGAAGTTCAGATTCTGCTCAAATTTTAGGTGTTAGAAGTGAAGAGAGAATATCTTTAAAAACCAATAAAGAAGAGAAAATTAGACCTTTTTTATAACTGCACCACATCTCATCAGCACACCTGTTTCTGTTTCACAACTTTTTGGAGAAGTTGCAAAGTAGAGTAGGGAGACTCTGCACCAATATAGTTTAGATGGTTTAGAAGTTTTCTACTGTGATGTTGGTCTTGGTTATGGGTTGATAAAAGGGTTTAGACTTGGTTTTACACTAAATTTAAACTGGTTTTCAGCTTCTTCTTTTTTCCGTTTAGTGAAGTCCCTCTGGTTTAAGTCTGGTTTCAGATCTGTTTGGGACTTATTATTGGACTGGTAATGATTTGGTTTATACTAGTTTTAGACTCCAGGACAAGTTTATGACCAAGTTTTAGAATATTTTTTTGGAGTGAATTTGGACCGTTTTAGGGTTGGTTGGACGTGTGTCAGACTTGGTCTGTTGTTTTGAACAAATTTTCACAGATTATTGAACTCCATACCTGATATACAGAACTACAGAGGTGGTTTAAAGTAACACTACATAAGTCTCCAACACTAAAACACTGTTTTTTGACTCATTTTGATGGCACACTGACAATATTTACATTCCTGGAGCTGTCATTGCCCTGCAGACTCCCAAGGCTGAGAACAGCACAGCTGTTTTTTCTCTAGCCCACCGCACCATCACATGACAGCAACTGGATATCAACACACTGGCCGTTTTAGAAAGCTCATTATGGCTAATTCATAAAATTAAAAAAATTAAAAAACAAGAGGACACTATCAAAGGGATTGAGGAAAAGAAAGAGGAAAAAGTGTCAGAACAAGATATAAAGACAAGTGTCAACATGAGGCTGACTTTTACTGGCTGCAGAGAGCTCAGAGTAGAGGTAGGATGCAAGACGGCTGCCGAATTAGCCGTCGTTCAAAAACATGTTTCCACATCGATCTGAGGCTAACATGAGCTTTAAGCAGCCCATGTTTTGCAAATATGTAAATGTCTACTAAAATGATTTAGTTTCATTAACATGTCATCTTCTGTGTGTGTGGAGGTAAAGTAACACTTCACTGTTATACAGAGAAAAAACTATTGGAAAAATATCCAACACAAATAGCTGAGACCTCCTGTTTGGTCATCAACTAGAGTGGATTTTTTTTTTTTTTATCCACATTAAGTTTTCTCAGGGACAATCGGTGTGCACAGCGAAGTCTCAGACACCAAGGTCCTCTGATTTAGTTTGAGTCTCCACTCAAATGTAGGAAACTGCAGCTTGGTCTTTGGTTGCTCGAACACAAACTCTGTGAGCTGGAACTTTCCGATGCTTTCATCGCCTACCAGTGGAAACATTGACTTGATGGAGATAAAAACAAACTCTGAGTTGTATTTAATTTATCTCCCCGAGCACTGACATGTACTCAGGAAACAGCTGCCAGGTCATGTTATTTTTATTTTAGATACAAATGAGCTCTTTTGGAGGCAGAAAACGTTCCCTGTTGGTGAGTATTTAGCTGGAAATCAGCAAGGAAAATTACACCCTGACCTTTATAAACTGTGTCTATGGAGCAATGACCTCAAAGGGATGAGAACTTTCCAGGCATCAGGTGTCGCTGATTGTGTGCGTTTGATCCTAGACTTGCTTCCTTTTTTTAGAAAAGGGTTGTGCTTCCATGCAGGAAGCCCAGGTTGTGAATTGTTTCTAATTTCCATTCCTGCTTGGCTCGTTTTATTCACTGTTTTTCCCTTTGTGCAAACACGGACACACCCCTGACACGGTCGCACTTCGGCTCGTAGCACATATACAACAGGGTGGGGTATTGATTTAAAAAGATGTGGTCTGGCCAGATAGAGGTGGGTTTTCATCTCTCTCAAAGGGATTAACCATTAAGTTTACAGTTAAATTTTTATCCTGTTAAAAATAATGGATGGATGTACCATCTATAACTGACCACCTCAGCCTTTTCTGGATGGATGTGATGCTTTCCCGTTTGCTTTAAACTGAAAAATCATCACAAAAGTGGCAAAAATCCCAAATTTGACACTCCGACAAGATATTTCCTCTGAAGTCCTCTTGATTTTTCTTGCTGATATTTCTCGTTTCCGCCAGGTGAGTCGAGACTCTGTGTACACGTGGACTCAGCAGGGCCGTGTTGCCGTGGAGACTCTGTGGAAAGATCCACCATTCAGCAAGAAGAAGGTGGGTTCGGTTCTGACTGTATTGTGCTTGCGTTTGGTGAATTAATATTTATATGAACTCATTTGGCTTCTACGATTTAGTCGGGGAAGCCTGAGACGAAAGAGCGAACAGAGAGTAGCGACGCGAGCAGCTGAAGACGACACACACCTGAAGACGACACACACCTGCATCCACTAACACACTCGGACCTGTACCTGAGCTGCAGACTGGGACATGCGAGGTGGTTTTACATCAACAGACTGCGTTATTAAGTTATATCACAGGAATTTGTTTGGTTAACGCTTCTGTCTGAGTCATTCCTGATCACGGCCTCTTCCAAGAAGCAGGTTAGATCATCTTCTTTCACATCGTTCTAATTTTCCAGCCTGAATCTGCTTCCTCTCCGAGGTGATCCACCTCTCTTAGCATTCCTGCTGTCTCACTTTGATGACGTCATTCCTTCCAGTCTCTGTTTTGTCTCGATCTGCATCAGCCGTTGTCACCTTCTGCTACTAACACAAAACTCTTGAAAGTGGTCATATTGGAAGCAGGTTGAAGACATGAAGTAGGACTTTGTTTTTGTTTATTTTCTGATGTGTTATGGCCCAATAACTGGTAGATGAATAAATGTCTTAAAAAAGAGGGTTTCAAAGAACTTCTGAGAACATTTTTCTGAACATGATCTGCAGTAGTTTGTAGTGGTTCCTCGACCCAAATCATGTTCTACCAGCAGGTGGTGCTTGATTCTGGTTGGCTACCGTCATCATTGTGGTATGACATCCACTTTCTATTCATAGACTTATTATAATTTTCTGCTAATTTATTGGATGACTCAGTCATACAAATCTTATTTTAACTAGAGGAAACTTTAAAAATAGTCATGAATGAATTATTAGTTCCACGTTTTTGAGGCTCTTGCAATGATTTATAGAGATACTTTCCAGTCAGATGTTTAAAAACCATGCTGTCCAACTTCAACAAGAGTGCTTGTTTTTGTTTCAAACACATCTCTCTTGCGTTGTGAATAACAGAAATTACTGCTGTTATGAAATGATGTCAATGGCATCAAACTTGCATACATCACTCTGATGCTAACAAATATGGAGCAGACTGTAGAACGTGTCTTTTCCTCTGATGGGAAACCAGGAACTGATTCTGAAGTCAGCTGCTTGTTAAATGTAAGGCATGCAGTTAGCATTTAAAGATCACAGCTTTTTTTAGCAACAGATTAGACTCTTGGTCTAATCAGAATGTCACATCAGTATTGTGTAATTCCTGATATACAAATACAGCTGTTTGGTTAGATGACTCCCACTTCCTAAATAAAGTTTTGTTATTGGTGTCAAATACATAGATTTAGCATTAATAAACAACATACAATCTCAAAATAGCTGCATACTGCTGCGAAGTCAGCATCTGATCATATATTCAGGGAGAAATGTTTAGTGATCTGTGTCGACATAGTTTCTGATGTACAAATCAATATTTAGGGACTGAGTGTGATCTTTCTGTTTCTGTTGTTGGATCTCAGTACAAGTATAATAGTAACTAGAACATGGCTAATAATAGCTGCAGCCCCTTTCACACTAGCACCTAGTCAGCCCAGCCCAGCACCACACCGCCCAATTTGTTTGTGTTCACATTACCATTACCGCAGTACCAAACCCCTCTGTGTATCAGAAAAAGACTAAATCAGTTTCTTTGGACCTCTCACTTCTTTGTATGTCTGCTTGTTGGAGTGACTGTAGAAACATCAGCCAGCATAAACCTCATCAGTGTTTCATGTTGGCTCTGGAAGAGGACAGCTGTGCTCTGTTCAGGTGCAGATCTAAACGGTGTGATATCTCAAAGAGCTTCATTCACTCTGGAGTATTCAGGTCACATTGTGATCCTGCTATGCTACATGAAAGGGCCAAATAATGTCTGCTTTCATCTAAATCATGAATTAACTGTTGTATGTCCATGTCTGTAATGCTCTGTATATATTATGTGTCATTAAATCTGCTATTTAACACTTAGAATACGGTTATTTGTGTGAAGTATTTCCACTCCTACAAATTCATATATATAATTACAATATTTAAATGGTATCTAAAAATCAGATCAAAGGTTAAATTTGTTTCCAGTTTTAGTCTCTTTCCTTTTCAGCAGCATCCTCCTCAGACACCCTGCAGCTGTGCACAGGATCATAATACAGCACAGTGCAAGGGTTGAACAACACCTCTTTTCTTTAGATTTAGTTTCCAAGCAGATGTTTTAAAGTGGTCTTGAGTAATAGTTAAGTTAATAATGCTTAACCTAACAGTTTCACAGAACAAATGGCTGAAAACATCCAAAGAAGAGCTTTGGAGAGTCCTTCAATAAGCCTGCAGACTACTTCTAGAAATTACAGGAAACCTTGCCTAAGAGGGTTCACTCTGTCTCATACAATACTTTAAATCAAAATATGCATTGATTCTGTTTTTGCCTCATGTACTCTATTCATGTTTCCATAAATCACTGTGCTCATGGCAGTAAATAAAGACATGAGCAGCATCACAAGACTTCTGCACAGTATTGTAAATCTGGAAGCATTGAGTTACAAGTTAGCCATGTTAGATGAGAGTAGGTGAAGTTTATTCTCCATCTGTTGTTTTAATGTTTATAAGGTTCACGCATACACAAAGCATCCATACAGGAAAAGGTATAGACGGTGATGGTGATGTGAGTGAGGAGTTCATGTCCTGTTATTACGTGGAAACTCACTTCCTCATGCAGCAAGTGCTGCTCAAAGTTCACTGCTGTTTGCTTTACCTGTAGACGATATAACTCAAGTGTAAACGGAACTGAAGTCACCGTGCTATACATTCCTGATTAACAACTGTCTCTTTTCCTTTGTCTCTGCCTGGTTTTCATTTATCTACAAGCCAACAAGCCACAGAGGTCATGTTTCTGCAGACAGAATGGAAAACATGCTATTAAGACTGATTTTATGAGGGTTTCACTCCACTGTTAGTCGGTGCTGATTAGATCCGCCAGCTAGGAACAAGTTTTACACAAAGTTTTTAAGAAGCCAAATCAGCTGATCCATGACATGCATCAGCCAAAATAAAACTTTGTTGAGGTTTATGAGCACCACACGTTTCTACAAGCAGAGACAATTTGCTACGTGAGCGTTTTTGTTCCTTTTAACATGATTGGAGGTTGTTTTACATCATTAACATGTATACGTTTTCTAAGGAATTACGGAAAATTCTCATAAGGAAGCGGAGAACAGCCAGCTCAAAGTGGCAGGACTGGTTGGAACAAATGACTAAAGGTTTTTTTTTATTTATTTTTTTTAACTAAGACAGGAAAACAAGACGAAATAGTAGAGAGGAAAGTTAGAAAGTGAAGGGACATTTTTCTTATGCCTCATACTTTGTCACAGCCAAACAATTTCCATTTAATGCTTGTGAATTTGAGGAAACAACCCCTCTGAGGCAGCTTAAAAGCCATCAACGCCTCACATCCTGCAGGAACAAAAGCCAGTGAAGAAGCTGTGAGTTACCAGATTAGTGGATTTTAATTGATGACACTCAGTAGAGCAATTTTATATAGAGAATTTAGTGTGAAACCCACTATGTCCAGTATTTTTAGGGTGTATTCTTTGCAGACCACCTGTCCTCTGTAGTATGAACAGAATTAGGCTCTCTCTCTCTCTCTTTTGTTGTTTATTGGGTTCTTTAAAACAATCTTTCCTCCAGCGATATCTCCAAGAAATCTTGTTATCAAAAGGTAAATAAAAGACTGTAAGCTCAACAACATTGCACCTTTATATAACCATGTAGACCACACAGTTAAAAACTGTGGATCATATGCAACCCCTTTCAATACTGCACGCTATACTCAATGTGAAAACTTATCCTTAGGCCTCCTTTATCCATTAATCTATCCAGATAACATCCTTGGTGATGATTATCTTCTGCAGTTTTCTTCCTTTTTATTTTTTATTTTTAATTAATATCATACAAAGCCTGTCCAGTCTCCACTGCACTAGTTGCATAAGTCAGTATTTTTCTTGCATTAAATGAAAAGGGTCATTTTCTTTTAGCAGTTTGCGAATAAAACATTTGATGTGACTGTCAGGTTTATGGGATAGCATCCACTCAAACTACAAGAGTGTTTCCTCACTTGGTGAATGCTTAACCAAACATATGGTTAATAATTCATAATAAACATGACCCACCTCCAGGTCAGATTGGTTGTTAAAGGTATGTGTTGCAAACTATAGTTAAACTGACTGTAATCATCGTTGACATTGACCTGCTCATGTGAGGTTTGCTTTGTGGACAGATTTGTATGTTTTCTAGACTGCAGGTTTAAAGTTGCACCTCAGTTCCATAGAGAGGAGATCAGGGTATGAAATTTAATTAATATGAAAACAAGTTTATGTAAAGCTAGAATTATCTCATATTAAATTTAGCTGTACATTTCTACTTCTTCTTTCTTTCTTTTTAAAAAAAAAGCATTTTTGTAGTCTGTATATATTCTGTGAAAATAGTTTGCATCACACAGATTTCATACGGCTCATACTTTAGGTTGAATAACTCCCATGAACATTAGTTATAGTAGCCTTTCTGAGAAGCTAGCATTAGACTATCGCTAGTGATTTACTCACTTTACTTTCCGTTTCAAGAACATTTTAATTAGTTACAATAATTTTTCATTTAGGGGCAAAATGATGGTTCTTTAAATGAGAAACATTTTACAGTCAACAGCGTAGCAAGCTAATTATGCTGTCATGCTTACTTTCAGTTCAGCTTCATTTTAACTTGCCCAAACTTTGTATTTAACAGAGGAAACTAGAATGAGTTTAACTTGCAAATTTGGTCAGAATGTCGTTTTATTTATAATGTGTTTATGCAAATTAGGATTTAAAAATAGTGAACAGAAAAGAGAAATAGAAACGTGAGTGGTTGCTAGAACTGTACAGCTAAAAGTTCCTTGCGGCTAATGGTACTTGCTAGCTAATGCTAAGTTGGACATGTAACAGCAAGGTACACCCAAATATTATAGGCTGAGATCCACTTTTATGTCAAAAAAGTGGTCCTTCAACACATACAAGTGTCTAATTAATTAAACTTGTCAAATAGTAGTGGCCCAATTCAAAATAATTAAGTAACTGGTAAGCTAATGCTAGCGTGTCAATGCACCATATTAATGGTGAAGAGTAAAAACTCATGGTGTAAAAGAAACTTTCTATAATGTTAAAAATGTAAACGGGGGGATGTTTGATGTATGATAATGTTGTAAGAAAAATTGCAACAGCAAAAAAGAAAAGTTTTCTGTTTGAGTTACAGCTTTTGTTTTGTAAAAGAGAAGAACATGTCCTAATCTGCACACAGGGGCTACTTTATGTCAGTCATAAAAACTGCTATCTAGGCTCACAGTGGACAACGACCATTAAACAAGCACCATAGTGTTTACAAAGTTTTACTGAGTTTTAGGCCAACATCGATGATTTCACTTTTAAAGATAGAACAAATTAACAGTATAATATAATCTGACTGAGTGAAAAAGTTATCATTGAGTACCAAATGTATAGAGGAGACTGTGATGAGAGATCAAAAAGTTTTATTCGTCTTACGCTAAAAATACTAGTCCAGTAAAAATTAAGATAAACATTAGTCAGAGTGACATATTAGTTAACTAAATGAGTGTGATTAACATACAGAATCATATTATTCTAACACACATTTCTCTGTTTAGGAGCTGAACCTTTAACAATCAGCCTTTGTTTGAACAGCCGAGCAGTCTGGTTGGACTCCCGGGTTTCCTCTTCTCCCTCCTCTGCTCTGCTGGACTTCTTGTCATTCCTCTGAGCGAGTGGCCATCTTGACGAGGCTGTCCTTGTCGAACCTGAAGAGCCTCCAGCCTTCCTCCTGAGACAGGTCCTCAGCACCGCGCCTCTTGTAGAACTGAACGGACGGTTCATTGTTCTCTGCCACCACGAACATCATGCCGGTGCAGCGCGTCTTCATCGCCAGCTGGACGAGGAATGAGAATATAAGAATTAAAGAATGATTAATATGGTAATTTATTTACATTTCCCATAATGCAACTGAGCACAACCAACAAAGAGATCTGTGAAAGGTCTAGTCTCTAGTAATGTATCTTCAGACAGCTGATTCTTGTAGCTTCATTTAGGTGAAAAATACTCACATCACTGAGGTGACGCAGGATCTCTGAGCCCATTCCCAGTCCTAAAAACATTGGAAAAGAGAATAAAAATTAGCATGTTACTTAGGAAGCTTCAGAAAACCAGTGAAATGGTGAACAAAACCAGATGTTGTTTTTACCTCTACACTTGTCCATCACATAGAACTCCTCTAGGTAGAGCTGTTTGCCAACCCAGGGGTCATAAGTGAAGTAGTACATGGCAAAACCCACCACGTTCGGATCTGTGGCGAGAGGCAGGGGAGTTAGATCTTGTTAAACTTCCTTTATAAAGCTTAAAAAGGTTGTTTTTAGTGTAACATCCACAGCTAATCACTTAGTACAAAATATATATACTTTACACCGATAACACTTCTGAAAATACATATTTGAATTGTTGACATGCGTCCATGATTATATCTATATTTAGAGACAGTGTTTTATGCACTGGGCATACACGTCTGTACGTCCCTATATTTATTTAGTGTCAAAGTTTGTCTGACATGTCTAGACTTATTTAATATTTAAACTTCATGCAAGTGCCAAGTATTTGATCCAAATATATGTGCACATTGACTTAAATAGTTTTACCTTTAACTCACTACTTCCTGCTGTGACACAGTCACATGGAAACTCCCCTCCAGGCTTCAAAACGTTTTTTTTTGCCTAATCTTTGCCTTATATGGTATGTGCTGTAATTACTGTGCTCAGGAATTTTGGTTTTGTGTTTGTTTTAAAGCTGAAACTGTAACATTACACAATGTACACATTATAAAAGGATCTGCACCTGCAGCTGAACGTCAGACTCAAACAAAACCTCTACAGCCAGCTGTACTTATGATGAAACCAATAAAAACAGGAAGCCCGCCCTGTGACGCATGTAGGCAGTCTGTCTGCAGATGGTGGAAAATCTGTTCCAACCTGTTTCACACTGACAACGCTTCACGTGCAGACAAAACCAGTTTATTCCGTTTCTCAGATTACAGGAAAGCTGACACAGCAAAGTAAACCGCTTTCCTCTGTGTGAGTGTATATTTATTCGTACAGGAGCCAAAACGTTTCATACCATCACTGCTGCTCTCTCCTTGGATTTCAGCAATGATGCAATGGTAAAACGGGGTGTCACCGAATCCATCCTCAAGGAGATCTACAAGCAAGTACAATGTTTTGATCAAACAAATGAGGAACAGTACAGATGTTTGTGTTAAGATGCAGGTGGGGGTGATAAAAACTCACCTTTTTCAGTCAGTGTGACCTGGTGCTCCATCTCTTCATATTTAGCAAGTTCCTGGAAAATAATAGTATGTTTTGAGTTGAGATGCCTGCTTGGAATGATCCTTACAGAAATAAGAACAAATAATCATAAAACTAATAATATTAAACATATTAAAAAAAACTGAAACTTTTTAAGGTTTATGACTCAAAAACTTTTCTGACTTGGATGTTTACAAAGGAAATAATACCTTAAACATCCCTTAATAAACATCTGAAAACACTGGCTATAACTATGGTCTACTAGGTATGATTAATTTATTGACCTCTTTATGGCAAAATACTGATTCCTCATAGATATACTAACATTATTCTTTACAATTAATACATTTGATAGTTTTTATTTGTTCTAGTTTAGTTTTTTAACAAAATGTACAACTTCTGAATTATACAATATTAAGATATGTTGCTTTTCTTTAAATAAATTTTTTTTTACATCTAGTATTATGTAAACCATTATAACTTGAGGATTTTTTTGTCACACTATAGAAATTCAAATAATGATTACAAAATCATTGTTTGCTTAATCTATATTTATATACAGCCTCTGAACGCTAAATAGGGACTGTTATTTACAACAATTTCCTTACCTTTATACGCACGAATGTGTGTTAAATTATTCATAAAATCATTTGTTACCTCTCATTGTGTATTTAATCTTGCAAATCGACCTGGTTAACTTTTTCCTCCCATTTGATATAAGTAAACAAACAAACTACTAATGAGTTTGTAGACACATATGTGTTATTATGTCAAATCTGTTATTTATGTCAGGTCAATAGTTATACAACTGTAATTACACTTCATCAGGGTCAGCCTTGATAAGAACATAAGCTCGACGACAGACAGACCATATTTGGAGAAGCGGAAGCTAAAGCGGTCGTAAGCGCTATGCCGGTAAACAAAGGCCGCCGGCTGAACTCATACCCGGACTTCCTCTCGACACTCTTCATACTCATAATTTTTCATTATTACACCGTCTTTAACACATTTCACATAATCTGTTGTCGGCATCGAAACTAGTGTAACTGTTAGCCGAATCATTTGCTAGCCACATTTTTTACGCTCAATTCCGCATAAAAATCTTCAATACAATGAATTCGTAAAGAGTAAGAATTATTCGTGTTTTCTCGTTAGAAACTTACCTTCACCAATCGTAATATATCGGGGACGTCCTTGGGTTCAGCTTTTCGTAATTTAAACTCCATTTTCTTCTTTTACTCTTTTTTCCTTTCGTGAGAAGTCCTCTGTATGTGAACTGGAAGATTAGAAGTTTCTTCATTCGCTTCAGAGTGGCTTTTCCCCCACAGTCAGCCTCTGGTCAGGACGGGTTTGTCTCGACAAGAACATCCAGCACTTTCTGCCCTCGGCTGGGTCGCTGCCTTTCAACTGCAGTGCTTTGTTTACATCGCGGTTTATATACCCGGCACGTTTTCGAAAGCTATTGGCCAGTTCACGCAGCTCTCAGATGTCTGACCAATCAGCGACACGAGCCTGCTCCTTTCTAATCCTATCAGCATACAAGAAGAAATCACGTGAATAGTTTGATGGTGAACACAGAAAGGGAAGTTTCTGTACTTTAAGATACATTTTTTTTAAAAAGCAATCCAATAAAAAGTGTCTAAAAGAAGGTGCTTCATAGAATATTTGCATATTTATTGGATTGACGTTTTCTTGGAAACTTTAAGAAATACGTAATCTAAAATAAATGTAAATCTTGTAAAATAAGTTTTTCTTAATGATTCACAAAACTAATCTAACTAATCTGAGAGGATTATACCGTAACTGTTACTCCATATGTAGCTTCACATGTAAAAATTTCCATTGTTCACACAAAGCATAGCATGGTGGGGATGGGCTGTGACTGTACACCCCCTCTCATACAGTAGTAGCATTGATAAGTGGTGAAACAATGCCTCACTGTACAGGGAAAGGTAGATGATCTGATAGTACTTCCAATGTGGAACAAGACATCCAGATTGAAAGTGGTGCAAAATAGGCACCAACCTAGCAGCCCATCTAAGATGTTTGTGCCATTATATATCTCTGAGGTCTTGTAATTGTTCTATTTACACTTTTTCTTCACCGTTTTTATTTAATCTCTTTGTAGTCATTTGGACTTTTTTGTACACATTTCGCATCTTTCTCTTTTTGGTGACTTTGGCAGTCTGAATTTCCATAAAATGGTTAATGGAGAAGTATTTGCCTCCCCGTATTTGGATGTTTCCTGTAAATTTAGTCACAAAAGGGGTTGTCCTCTGAAAAAACTCAGTTTGTCTAGTTCTGTTGGTTTGATGGCCAACTAATTTGCATAAACTTGGCTGAAACTCAAACATTTCAGAGAGCTCATAGTTGGATTTACGGTTTATTTTATTTTCAGGACATCTAAAACTTAGAAATACAATAAAATATACCAACAAAACATTGTTTTTGTTATTGGGATATATACCAGTGTAGGTGAGGTATGAGTTAAGGCTGAGGTTTTCAAAATCTGATACAGATAAACCTTATTACACCTTAATATACTTTGTTCCGGATGAGCAAAGGATGACAATTACGTTGTTTAATCCCATACACACTTAGCAAATGAGAAAAGATGAACTCATATTCCTCTTTGACAAACAAAATGACCTAAATACATAAGTCTTCCATCCCAGCGGGTTTATCAATTTCTGAAAAACCGTCATATTCCCCAACCAATGTGCCTGAACTCTTCAAACACATTGCCAATGAATAATCACATATCTCATATTTTCTCACTTCCATTCACTGTCTCCCCTGATGTTGGAATCCCCCTCCAGAGGGAGGCTCCACACTTTGCCCTGTGGTGTAAGGCATTTCATAAAAACACAAACTTTTTTTTCCTTTTTCGAGACTCTAATTGTTGCTTAGTGGGAGCCGTAGATTTCTAAACTTTTAATGTGGATACCTGACAGTTATCTGAGCCACAGCACAGTTTGTTGAAATAAATGTTAATTGAGATGAATTTCTCCGGGAGCTTCAGGGATCTCCAACTCCGGTCCTCCAGAGCTACCGTCCTGCAGATTTTAGATGTTTCTCTACTACAACACACCTCACTCAAATTAAACCTTCTTCACAAGCCTGTTAATGAGCCTATTATTTGAGTCAGGTGTGTTGCAGCAGCAGGGAAATATATGAAACCTGCAGGGCACTGGGTCTGGAGGATCGGAGTTGGAGGTCCACCCAATAGTCTTAATTTGGGCCCTGTTCCTGCGCCATACCAAGGCTCTGGGAGAGTGAAACGCAAGCGACTCAAACAGAGCGTCCTACGTCATCAGTGAATGGGCGGAGTCACGTAGCAACGCGGAAGCTCTCCAGTGGTCTTGACTTGCCTGTTTGCCATTTCTCTTGGCACCGCTCTGTCCCAAAAGGAAAACCCGGGATTTTTTCTGCCTCTTCCACAGCTCAGCTTTGTGTGGACCCCCGAACATTTGACTTTATCACCCCAGATATCGCGATGCTCTCCCCGAGGTCAGTTCGGTTAACAAGATGCTACTGCTACCCTCCATCGCAGCAACTCTATGTTCACAAGTAGCTAATTAACGTTAGGAGTGCTGAGTAACTTGTAAAACATCTGTAAGAGTTATTTATCCTGATCTTTTTTCTTATATGACTTAATGTTGTATTATTGAAGAGGTCAGTTCAAACTGGGAGTGGCACAGTGGGGTGCCACACAGAGGGTGTGTCATATTCATACCAGTCTTTGAATCAATGCATCATAACTCAGCGCAGGCTACTTGTAGCACATTGTGTTAAAAAAGAAAAAAAAAAGCGGCCTATTTCCTCTGGCGTAGATAACTATTTCAGTAACATGTTGATAGTTCATACTCTTAAATATGCTTTACAATATGTATTAATTATTTAAATGTTGGAATTTGCTTTTATTATTCAAACTCAGTAGTATTAACTACTTTTTATTGGAACTGGTAAACATACAAAAAATGATATAATAGAGGATATTATTACACCACAGGACGTCCGCATTAAGTAAAGTATCTAGATTCTTTTTCTTTTATTTTTTTTTATTTTTACAGTTCTGTGAAAAGATGCTGAGCCTCCCATCATTTCTTTATATTTTTTCCAAGCAGTTATACTGTCTTGTAATCCTTTAAAGTGCTCACAAGCAATCATTTTCTAGGCTTTCTGGAGGTCTTTTGAAGTTTCCCCTTTGGACATTGGCTGGTTTCTCACTCATTTTTATTCCAGTTCTTGTGTCTACACACAGATAACTTAGCAGACTGGATCTTAAGGCATTTTGTAACTAGCAGCCTGCATCATTTGTTCCTATTTCTTTAATCGTATCAAAGAAAACCAAAGTAGACAACACAGTTTGACAGACAGACAATATGTTTTGCACCAACACAGGTATTTTCAAAGAGTTATTAACTTAAAATTTGCATATCTCAGCATGGTGTGCAGTGTATCCTTAAACATTTTAGGGAAAATAAATCCACACAAGACTTGATTACAGGACCTGAGAGATGCAAATGTATGAGAACTGGACTAAACATCAGTAGCAACAGGTCTTTTGGAGTGATGAATCCTCTCAATGAAAGCTGGCTCAGACCTTTGAACAGTACTGTACAAATAAACACTTTGCCACGCTCTTCCGGTGGAAAAACAACGTAAAAATGTGAGCAGGTGTTTTTGTTTTTTATGGTACTGAAGCTATTTTAGTTCATGCAGAAAGTAATGGGTGTATAGTAAGTTTGGTTAGTGTTTGTCTTGGATAAGAGCAGCTGAGCAGAATTTTAAAACATCAGATGTGGAGTTATAATTAGAAAGAGGGGATGCCTGTGGCATGAAACTGGACTCCTTGGTCTTAAGATTATCTGTGTCGCATGTGTGTGTTTGTATTTTTTGTTGCCTGCAGGTTATTGTTGCTGCGTTCGGCTTCTTCTGTGATGAGCAGATCACTCTGTGCAGGTGTAACAACAAAACACGGCAAGGCTCCTGACATGCTCGAGGGTGAGAAAGCAAACACATTCTGCTATTCCTCATTTCTTCATATAGTTCCAGGAAAAAGGGGGAAAAGGTGCAGACGTGATTGCTGTTAGAATCACTTCTTTTTTTAGATGATACTGAAACATTCAATGTTTATAGTCAATATCTGTCAAATTCTTCCAGATTTGTTTGAAGGCTTTGTCTCTGTAGATGTTTGATGTGTGTCATGTGTGCAGCTGGTTGCCGTGGCTACTGAGTTTTCTGTTTCTTTAACCTTTCTGTTACTTTCACTATATCAGTCCTTTGTTTCTCTGTTTTAGACTTTATAATTATTGAAGCTGCACCCTCTAAGATACATTTGTTCCGAGAGTTTTGGTATTTGTTGAGTTGTGGGACTGCAGCACAACTCCACGCTGCTCTGATTGTTTCCTCCAGAGATCAGCCTGAAGCCGGCCAGTCTATTAAGCAGAGCAACTAGATTTTCCACCGAAATCTGGAGGGAAACACTTAGAGGATGCAGAGGTAGAATGAGGAAGAGGAAAAGAAAGTTGGGTTGAGACAAGATAAGCTTATGCCGAAAAGGCCAATGTTTAAAATGCCAGCACATATGTTGTGACTGCATATGTTCCTCTTTCTGGTAACCCCTCATCTTTCTGCGACACCTTCCACTCTCTCATAGCCTTCACCGTGGACAACACGCTTTCCACCTTCACCTCTTTGTGTGATCTCCCACCAGAGAGAAGAGAACTTGTAGGGATCTCCTCTATGTAAACACCAAGGATGGTTTCCCCTCCCCCTTTTGCAAATGGTGGATCCCAACCTGGGGATCACAACCTCTCCTCCTGCGATGTGCCTCTAGTGAAAAGACAAATTAGTGACCATGAGGAGATGGTCTGGGAAGCTTCCGGAGACACTGGAGAAGATGTTCACGATCACACATGGACTTCTTCATCGACTCCATTGTTCCAGCCAAGATTATCTACTGTTACTCAAACAACAAGCCATGGATAACAAAGACCATCAAAACCCTCCTTAATGTTGAGAAAAGGGCCTTCAGAGCTGGCAGCAATGAAGAGGTGTTAACGGTGTCGGGGGATGATCAAGCTGTGGATCAGGGAGGCAAAGTACAAGAAGATGTTGGATTAAAAGTCCATCAAAACAACACAAGAGACAACGGGAGGGGCGTGAGGACTGGTTTCAGAGTGGAGGAGCTGTGGGCCATGTGGACATGTTCAATGAAGTTAATTCCCCAAACTCTTCACCTCCACTCTCTGTGATTAATGTCTAATAGGTTTTTATCTTAATACAAATGAACATATTGTAAATATTTTATTCAGACTTCTTTTTTTAATTCTTCTTCTTAACTTGTGCTGTCTCATAAAGTATTTCTGGATCTAAATCCGAATGAGTCCACTATTGTCCTCCGAGTCCCCAATCTGCATGTTTTAATCCTGTTTGTCTCTCCACAGGAAATCCACTTTTTCACGTGTCAAATGGTGTGTGTCGGTAAACAAAACAAATCCAACTATCTGAAACTCACAAATTCATGTCTGATTAGCTTTAATTGCATTTTAATCCCATCCTGCATGTTTCAGCCACTGTTACTTACCTGAAGCACACCTTGTTTCATCCTTTAATTCCTTCTCAGTCTTTTGGTCAGTCTGGTTTTTATGCACAGTGGCATCTCCTCTGGCAGAGAGGAACCTTCCCTCCTCTTCCTCCCTCTGTGACTTCAGTATTGTTTTATACTGTCTCTCTGTTTAAGCTGCACCGGTTTTACAGCAGAAGCCTCCGTTAGCTCTCCACACTTCCTCCTGGAAGATGTTCAACATGCCGCCACAACAGGTGTTGAGCTTTCCGGAGGCTCCAGCTGTAAACACAAGCAGTATCAGTGTCTCCTACGGACGTTTCCTGAGACAAAACTAACAGAGACCGCATGAAACGAGCAGCCTTGAATCTCTGATTCTCTCACCGCTCTGCAGCGCTCACATGCACAGGTGTGTGGACGCTCTCGCTGATTGTTTTGTCTGTGTGTGTGTTTCAGTGCGCAACAGGCTGAGAGAAATTGTGGGAGCTTCCACGAACTGGAGGTACTGATCTGTGTGTCTGCGTCTGTCCTTGTCCTTGTTTAAGAACATATTAAAGGTGGCTTTGATATGTTCACTGATTCAGTTTTTGGCTGTCAAAGACGATTGTCTTCAGTTTACACTCCCGCTGCATCTCAAAGCAAAGAGAACAGCCCGTTTTAAGATTTTAAGACCAAGTATTATTCACGCAATGGTTATTTTACGTTTACTGTCTTTTCGTGTTGCCTAGCGACCATCAGCAGGCCATGTCAGAGCGTGTGTCGTTGTCGTCCATGTTGGCTAAGTCTCAGCGTGACCTTCCAGCTAAGAGGATGAAGGACAGCTACCTGGAGGTTCACCTGCCTCTGGGCTCTGAGCCCCAGCTCAGGGAGAAGTACCTGACGTTCCACAACACTGTCAGGTAGATGCAAGCTCATACCAAACATACATTCATTGCTCTTTCTGTTCCTGCTTCATCCTGCTCTGGATCCCAAGGGGACCAGAGTCTATCCCAGCTATCATGGCTGAAAGATGGGGTGTACTTACTCTTCATTTTGAATCTACTACTAATCTAAAAGGGATGTTTTTGTGACTGTGGGAGGAAGCTGAAATACCCAGAGAAAAAAAAACCTATGCAGGCACACAGATTAAAAAAATGTTTGAGGTTTGAACCAGGAAAGGCATCAACTACTTGTACAACCGATTGTTGCAGAGGAACTCGTCTGTGGTTATTGAGACATCTGCAGCTGAGATTCCTTATTGTCCATTACAGGACAGCGAAAGGCCCAGACGGCCTTAATGTAATAACTGTATCATAATTAATAGCTCGCAGAGCTTCTGGTGGGGAGTTTGTGTTTATATTAGCTTAGTGTTTGATTTCATTATGATTATTACAATAGGGATGTGTTTACTTGTTTGTTCTTCTACACTGTCCCATCCCAGGTTTGGCAGAATCCTGGAGGACCTGGACAGTTTAGCAGGTATTAATCACATTGATCAGATTAGACTGGAAAACTCTTTGCAGTGAAAAGCTAATGCAAGTTTCCTCTTCCTCCTCAGTCCTCATCGCTTACTCTCACACTTTTAACCCTGAGCTGAAGAGGTCTCCTCTGTCTATTGTCACCGCATTGGTGGATAAAATCGGTAAGAGCCTGTGACGTGTTGGGATGATCACGTTTAGTTTTCTTTTGTTCCGCTCCGAGGTTTCTTTTTATTTTATATTTGCTTTTTCTTGTGGGTCAGACATGAGGCAGCACATCATCTATCCAGACTGTGACATCAAGTTTACCGGTCGTGTGACGTGGGTGGGGAAGACGTCCATCGAAGCAAAGATGCACATGTCACAGGTAGTCACACTTATTCACGCTAAATACATTTAATGTTTTGTTTCTACTCTTCAACTAGAAGTCAACATTAAAGAGTCTTAAAACCATTTCCACCTAAATGAAAGAAGCTCACGACAGAAACGGGAACAGAAACCTTCCATTGATTTTAAATAACCGTCTCCTCCTGCAGTATCGTGACGGCGCGTATGCCCCTGTTCTAGACGCTACGTTTGTCATGGTGGCTCGAGACCCAGAGAACAAAAGGTAAAGACTTAAGAGCTACAGTTACTATTTAATGTACATATTTTATAGGAAAATCTGTTGTTTGCAGCCTCTTAAAGTCACCTAGAAAATCTGTGTGGCTGTATTTACATAGTATACACTTAGTATACTCTTAAATGCTCAACAGAAACAGCTGACTTATATTTCTTTCTTTTTTTAAAAAAAAAATTGGCTTTTCAAAATATTGCCATTACTATTATCACCATATCTGAGTTGGGGTCAGCATCCTATTTTTTTACAAAACTTTTAAAGATCTGAGTTATGTCCAGTTACAAACCTCAGACCACTTTGTTTTAACTCCTCTTTCCCTTTTGTTGATTTCATCCTCTTTTTCTCTCCTCATTTCAGGGCAGCGTTTGTAAATCCGCTGACGCCTGATGGACCGGAGGAGGAGAAGCTCTTCCAAGAAGGAGAAGGTATGATTGCAGTGATATTGGGATCAGGTAAACATACTTTTTTTGTGTGCCAATCTTTTCTCTTCCCTGCGTTTTCAGCTAATAAATCCCGCCGTGTGGAGCTGAGCACGGCATCGCTCCTGAAGGTCGCCCCCACAGATGAGGAGAGGAAGATCGTACACAGTCTGTTTCTCAACACTCTGGACACAAAGTACGATCGTTATATTATTTTCTTAAAGAGAAAAATAATTCAACTTTCACATAAAATGTAAAAGTCTGTGAAAAAGTCTTATTATGTGAAAGTGTCATGTAGCTGCTGATGCAGTGTTTTTAGTTGTGCAGTGTTGGAGCCAAGGGGCAACCTCCCATTCAAAAAAATGAATCCTATGCAGAAGTGCCAAAAATTGCAGTTCCCCCCTCCTCCGCCAGGTGCTGGCTGCAAAACAGAGCAGATCCCCATAGACTCCC
>JAOXYM010000019.1:2037806-2049969 GCA_028567055.1 Leptatherina wallacei
ACTCAGCCAGGGACTCGAACCAGCGACCTTCTTGCTGTGAGGCTGCGGTGCTAACCACCACACCACCGTGCAGCCCCTTTTGAGGTGACATTTTTTCTAAAATGGTTAAAAAAAGGAAAGAATTCAAAGCCAGAAAAGAATAAAACATCCCTGGATCCTTCACTCAAAGAATAAAAAAGCTTTTTCCTTTCTTTGCATCTCTCTCTGTCACCCTTTTTGCACCCTTTTTTTTATCCTCTTCCTCATCATAATCCACCGCTCTCCGTCTGTTGTCCTTCCATACCTCCTCTGTCTTCATGCTTTCTCCTCCTCCCTACCTTATCTGTCCATCTTCCCCCACACTGAGCAGATTAAGGGTTTGTTCTGGGGGCTGCACTTAAAGGCAAAGTAAATAATCACCGTAATTGCTTTTATTGCTGTTATTGTTTTTGCCACGCTGTAGTATCAGTGTCTAAATCACAGCTGTTGTTCCAGCAGGGAAGCAGACAGGCTGCTAATCTGCCTTACGTAATGCAAATTCATTTCTGTTTTTTACTCCTGGCTGAACAGATGAGGTAGAAGCTGTCTGATATTGGTGGCCCTGCTGATTTAATATCATACTGAAACCACCTGGGAGCTGTATTTATCCATTTATTTGGTTTAATTCCTCCATCACAGGCAACAGAAGATGATTGTGTTCTACTTTTTCACACTTTTTCTGTGTTTGAGAGCAAATATCTGAGTGTCTGAAGTCACTAACGCTTAAACATTAGACAGACACATACCTGACAAAGATTTAATATAAAAAATGTTTTATTTTCTGCACGTTGTTTCATTAAAAAGGGTTTACCAGCATCTCCATTTTTACCTCCGCCCAGCTTTAGGTTCAAGTCATGTTGCATTTACTGTACCTCGGAAACGGGAGGTTGAACCTTTTGTTTTTCCTTAATGTAAAGAGTTAATCAAAAGCATATCTTTTAGACCAACTTATTTATTCATTCCCCCCCCTTTGGATGTTAGAAGTTCTGATAACCTATCTTTTACTGAATGCACCAACAAGAGTTTAACCATGACCAAATAAAAGTGTTAAACTTTTGTAAAAAGCTGCTCATATAAGCCACACGTCTTATGATCAGCCTCGAAAATGATGGCGTAAACCAAAGTTGATGTCACATCTGCTTCTACACCTCCCAGTAGTGAGTGCTGCATCTGTATTAGGATAATCTTGTAGACTGGTTGTTTTCCAACCAGAAGGTTCAACAGTCAATGGATCCCCAGTATGTCTCTGTCCAAGCATCCTCGGCCAAGACATTGAACCTCACACTCCCCGGATTTGTTCACCAGTGTCATTTCAGAGAAAAAATAAGCTGCATAGTGTATGTAGCGCAGTTATAAATGGAAATGTCACTGGACTCATGTCACAATTTGTCTGTGCTGTAAAAAATGTGGTGAATATAGATAGTAGCTTTATGGAGGAGGAGGCGACACCAGTGTTGTATGGTTCGACCGTCACACAGGGCCAGTTCAATACTTGACTCAGGACAAGAATGAGCCTAAAAGAGGGATGAGTACAAGGTGTTTCCTGCTGGAACAGTTTGGTGTGTGTGGGAATGGAAACACGGTTTTACCTGTGAGATAAGGAAATATAAAGCATGGACAATAAATGAATGTTTCTTTTTATAGCAAAAATTTAGATTAAAGAATGATAATAAACTGATAGAAACAGAAAAAAATCTAACGAATTCTGAATAAAACCATTAAAACTTGCATAGAGAAAAATAAACATTAATATTACTAATTAATATTACCCCAAAATTATGTAAACTTTCATTCTAAAAATAGCAGTAAATTAGTGGCAGCATTAATTTAAACTGAGTAATTTTTTCCCCCCTTGTAATTCTAATTGAACAGCTTGTATTTGCGGCCATGTAAGCTGTCATTAGTTTTCACTGCATGCTGTTTTTCATGTGAACATGTGGCATCATCTCAGCCGCCTGCCAGGATCCCACAGGGAGCAGGTGCTGACATCACGTCGCCTCTGTGTATCAGGTGTGTGTTAAAGCGTGACCTCTGCGTTTGTGTGATTACAGGATTCACATCAGGATACGGAGGACTCGGTGGGCGAGGACGACTCCATGCCTCTGTGCACTGTAAGTCCACTTCCTTTCCAGGTTTTCATGCTCGCATCCGAGCTGAGCTTCAGATCAGATTTAAAGGCTCCCGGTTGTCCTCTCTGACATTTAACGAGCTCCAGCTGTAAATATAGTGAGACTGGACTGATGGCAGCTGCTTCAGCTTTCTCTTTCATAATATATGCACTGATTTAAAGCGAACTCCTGGTGGATGTGAAACTGAAGCACAATGCGCCTCAAAGCTGATGTCGTTGAGGAGGATTTTAGATTAGTTACTCATATTATTATTATTATTCAGTCTTTGGTTGAACCCATATTCTTCTTCTGTGGCTAAAACTGACCGCACAGATTGGTTTTCTGCACCTAAGACCCCACTCGATTTGTTTAAAGTATGATTTGGATCCAACTCCATTGTCAGTTTCTGGTTGTTTCCCTCATGCGCGTGCAGCTACAGCTCGCTGTCATGTTTTAGAGCCCAAAAGATTTGTCCAGTATCAGCAGTCTGTTTCCACTTAAATAAAACCGAATCTGACTTTGATCCTACTTTTAAGGGTATTTCTGGTTGCCTGCTCTGCGTTTGTGTGTGTCAGTGTGTGTTAGTGTGTTTTAGTGGAGGCAGGCAGGCAGGGCAGCTGCATGCATCGATTTTTAAATGCAGGGGGGAGATGGCTTATAGATCTACTGAGCTGAGCACTCGTTAGCTCGCTCTCCAGAGTCTGCTACACAGACACACACACACACACACACACACACACACACACGAACCAAGATGTGACAACATTATGAACATCACATCGCGTGTGTGTGTGTGTGTGAGGATGAATACATTGCAAAGCTGTTAATGAGTGAGTTATACTCTTCCACTGGTTGTGCTCAGAGTGCAGTGTGTGTGTGTGTGTGTGTGTTTCAGTGTGTGTCACAGGTTAAATCGAGGTAATGAGGCAGCTTTCTCTCTGTGTCACGTTGCTGAAAATCTTTACTGTGCAACTGTCACAACTTGTTATACAGTATATTTGTGAGAAGCCTCACTAATGTAATGCGTAGCAGAGCAAAACTGCAGTTAGTGAGGCAATTACAGGCTAAAAGTAAAAAAAAAAAAGGTTATTTCCAGCCTCTTAAAGGAGTAGATTATCAGTATTTTCTCACTCATAAGTGAAATTATGCTGCTTTTTGAGCCAAAACACGACATTTTCAAACTGCCCTTGGTAGTTTATGATAATCTTTACTCTCCTGACTCAGTTCAGACTGATCTCTGTTTAACTCATAAAAAAATGGAAGTATCTGCAGTCAGGAGGCAACATGTGAGAATAATCTGTGATTTTGCCGAATTGTATTTTGGTATCAGTACGGTGGGGCTCACCACCAGCACACTGTCTGCTTTATAGTGAAAGCTGACTAAACAGTTAAAACCATAGAAAAGCATCTGACACCATTAAAAAAAAAAAGAAGGAAACTACACCAGAGCTGTGAGTCTTTGCCAGCCTCATGATTTATTTAAAGATGCATCTTAATATCTTTCATCCTCAAACGAGGCTGTAACCAAGCATTGATTATTATCTTTATTTAGTCCTTGCTAATCTCAGATGTCTGAGTGACCCACCTCAGTACATACTGTGTGTAGGTATGAATCCGTCGCCTTTGAGGAACATGAATCATGTGATGACTGGAATTATTTTACTCCCTGAATGCTTTCCATGAACTTTAGTTATGCCCTCCGTAGATCTTCAGCTCTGAAAGTTGCCTCAGATTTTCTCTTATTTTCTTCCTTCTCTTTGCGTTGGAGTACAACGTTGACGGTAACTTGCTCATTCTTGGCTAATATATCAGGCTTGATGTTGTAGACATTTGAACCGGGGGACGACTAATAATGTTTCCTCTGATTAGTTATAGCGTGTTAGTTTTGCAAGGCAGCTTTTACACCCCGCCTGCGTCCAGTTCCTAAAATCTGGTGTTATCTTTGTTATTATTGTGGTTCCTTTGAATTCATCTCCTATGTCATCCATTACAGTAACATTTACATAACAATTAGACTGCTCGAGGTGACTACCTCTTCCCTTTAAGCAGCTTCATGAACTGTTGTAAGCAGTCTGCAGATTCCTAATTATGTCCAGCTACTGAATCCATGCAGAATCGTTCATAATTGCATTGCAGTGCATCTTAGAACCGAGGAATTTCCTCACTACGCTGCTAAAGTCAGGCCTTTTTTTTTTTTTGTGTGCTCCTTTTAGACACTCATACTCACTCGTGCCTCTTTTGACCTCATCTCCTAAAAGATGTGCTCAGAAAGATTCAATCGGTTGTGATTTGGTCATTTTTTTTGTTTTGTATATGTGCCAAACTTGAAACATGGGTTTAAATCTTGCCATTGTGCTTTCTGGGGTTTTCAGGAAATGGATGACGAAAAAGCTGGCCTTCAAACCAGGCATTTTAAGCAGCTTTAAAGCAGAATAACTCCATTTACTTTGGATTTTGCTCTCGGTAACCTTGCAGACATTTTAAAACCTTTAGTGCTCATTGATTTTATTGTTTACTGCTCTAATCTTTATTTTAGAATATTGTATCTTCATCTTTTTGTTATTTTTCACTCCAATGTATTGGAGTTTCCTGGAAATGGGTATTTTGGTATTATGATAACACCAGTATTTGGTGTGTATTTTTAGTAAAAGAAATCAGCCAAAAAAGGACCAAGAGCTACAACCTGGAAATGTCTCTGCTTCTGCAAGTTAATCCTCTCGGTTTGAAGCTTTAAAACGCTTGTTGGCTTTTGAGGTGATGATGCAGAATCATGAACACATATACTCACTCATGATATCCAGAGTGCACGCACAAACACCTTTTATCTGCTGTTGCTTGAGTCGATAACGCACACACAAAACTCACTCTCGTCATCATACTTTCTTCACTGTTGAGTCAGCAGCACACAAACACTCACCAACACACCCAGTGGAGCTCCCAGTGAGGCAGAAAATGGTTTCCAGACAGCGTCCGGAACATCGATGCCCTCTGAGGGACCAACTAACATCTGCTGCCATCTGCTGCAGTACAGCTGTGTGTGTTTGTCAGTGTGTGTTTCATGTCTCGTTATGATGAGGTCACTTATTCGCAGTGGGAGAGACTGACTCCAACCACTGTCTCCAAACCACACACATGAACAAACACATGCATCACGTTATGGAGTTGTTGTTCAAATGATGCGTTTGGGTTTTGGTTTATAGCAGCTGCAGATGGTTTAATGCGTTTAATGCATTTTTATTTGTTGTTTTTTTTTTTATAAATGTGCCAGCTCTGTCTTGTAAAGCTGAGTTTTATTAGAAGTTTGAAGTTCAGTTGAATCCAGACCAGATCTTTCAAATTAGTCCCAAATTTTGAGCATTATTTTGACGATACTGATCAAACAGAGGATTTTACTATGAAAACATCATTTTTACAAGTTCAAAATGAAGCCTATTTTGCAAATGTAAGCTCAATTTTGCCGACCTGTTCATTTGAACAGCTGCACTTATGGGATTATTTGTAGATTTTGCATTGAATAACTCAAATGAGAACTCTTTAAAACAATAGATATTTAGTTTAAAATGCCGCATCTCTTTTCTGGTAGTTTACTACATGGTATATCCAACTTGCTCTTTCAATTAGAGGTTTAAAATTGTCAGAATTGTTTGTACTTTTGTAAAAACATCAAGATATAGAGTGAGAATAAAAAAAGAAAAATGTTAGTGTTAAACTGTCCGGTGAAGGCAGCGTTCATGTTGTATGAAGGAAGGAACAGATAACGTGCAGCCTAAATCATCAGAAACGTCCCTGTTAGCTGTTAAAATATCCTAACTGAGCTACAGACAAAAGGGTTTGACTCTGACTGAGTTGCCTCTCTGACTTCAGCTGAGTGTTTGTACAGCAGCAGGATGAGATGAACATCTGGAGGAAGCGCTGATGGAGCTCTCTGGTCGGCCTGGGGCATCAGACGGCAAGGAAAACCAAAAGGAAAGATAAAACCTTCACAGTCACACAAGCGGAGCCCTTATCTTTGTTAATTCATTTGATGGGTGTTTGTTGATGCTCGGTGGATTGTGCGCTGGCTTCAGGTGCTTGCCTGAAGGACTGAAGGTGGAGCATATTATTATACTTTGAACATTGATACGGCAGCAACAACATTGTTCTATCCATCCATCTGTTCTGGTTGCGGGGGCAGCAGACTTCCCTTTCCCCGGCCACTTCTTCAAGGTCCCCATGGGGAATCCTGAGGCGTTCCCAGACCAACTGAGAGAGGTAATTCCCCTCTAGCGTGTTCTGGGTCTTTCCCAGGGCCTCCTGCCGGTGGGATATGCCTGGAAAACCTCTCCAGGGAGCCGACAAAGAGGTGTCCTAAGCAGATGCCCGAGCCACCTCATCTGGTTCCTCTCCATGCGAAGGAGGAGCAGTTCTCTCTGAGCCCCTCCTGGATGTCCGAGCTTCTTACCCTTTCTCTAAGGGAGAGCCCGGCCAACCTGCAGAATAAAGTCATTTCGGCCGCTTGTATCTGCGATCTTGTTGTTTTGGTCTCTACCGTAGATCCACCGGTAAATTGAGAGCTTCAGCTTCTTCTTCGCCACGACAGACGGATGCAGAGTTCGCATCACTGTCGACGCTGCATCGATACACCCGTCGCTCTAGTCTTCCCCCATAAACAAGACCCCAACATACCTGAACTCTTCCACTTTGGGGCAGGATCTCATTCCCGACCCTTTTCTTGCTGAGCACCATGGTCTCAGATTCGGAGGTGCCGATTCTCATCCCAGCCGCTTCAAACTTGGCTGCAAACCGTTCTGATGAGAGTTGAAGATCCTGATGAAGCCAGCAGAACCGCATCATCTGCAAACAGCAGAGACCCACCAAACCGGACCCCGGCAACACCTCGGCTGAGAAGGCTGACATTGTTCTAGGTCATGATATAAGGATGCGAGAGCAGTCTGTCTTCCTTGGTGTGTCGCGTGTCAAGCAGTTCTCCAGGTTTCCCCTCCCCTGAATAAATCACCTTCTTAAGCTTAACCCCCACCTCCACAGTGAGAGGGATAAGACCACTGTGAACATGCGCTGCAAACAGGATTTATAAACACTGCTTAATGCAGGATCTATAAACTCCAGCTGGTAACTTTTAACAACAAACAAAGCTTATAAATCGAACATGGTTCATAGAGTTAGTTGAAAATGGCATTTCCACATGCTGCTTCATGCTGTACTTTGGACAGAATTCATAAAAACAGCAGGAAAACCAAACGCTGAGCTCATGTTTGACATACGCACCGACTCCAAACCAGCACTGGTTTTTACACGTTGGTGGAAAAACCCCTAAAAGACAGTTTGAGAGTCAACAGCATGCTGGAGTCAGCCGAGATGCAGCGCCACAAGATCAACCAGCCTGCAGGTAGGGGGTGGTGGGACATTGTGATACCATCATCTGTCAGGTTTAAGTAGACTACAAGACCCTGTAGCCCTAAAACCTGAATCGTCAACAAGGCGAACACACACACCGTAATAAAATCGGACATTTCCCACTTTCACCCAAGATTACAAAAAGGTGACTAAATTAATCATTATTCCCCCAAAACAAGCCTGTTACCTCAAAATGGAAAGTGTAATGAGTTTCCTTATAACAGAAGTCATTTCTCAGACTCCAGAAATCGCGGCGTGTACGTGTGTGTCGGCCTCGTACAAAGCTCTCGCTGGCAGATGGTGTTTAATCTTCTCCGGCCATCTGGACTGACTTTCTCTGGCGTCGTTTAAACACCCACACACAAACACATGGTCCTCTGCTCCCTGATTCAGCTCGCTCAGGTGTGTGTTGGTGTTTGAGAGCGGGATCAGATAGAGCAGACATTCCTTGGAAACAACTTCTTAAGCAGTCTCGACCTCTAAACCTGCAGCGGGAAGCAGCAGACTGTGTTTTTGTGTGTTTTCGTATGTTTGTGTAAAATAAAGACATTTTTTTGATGTTTTTTGTTGAAGTGTTTGGTATTTGGTGGTTATTTGTTTGCATCTGTGGTCCTTCTTCTTTGTGTGTATGTGTTTGAGAGGGAGGCAGGAAGTGTGTGCGCACAGGCCGAAACACTGAAAATGGAAACCTCCGCCCCACCCACGCCGGCCAGAGTGGATATTGATGGATACAGAGATGGGAGAGAGAGGAAATATTGATTGATAAGAAAGGGAAGTGTGTGTGTGTCTGAGAGTGTTTGTGTGTGAATGTATTGGAGTGAAAAGGCAGAAAATGAGCATAAGAAGAAAGATGAGAGCGTGTTTTTCATCCTCTTTTTTTTTTTTCTGGTGGTCAGTCAGTGCATTCCTTTGTGGTAATTGGCCGGGTTCAATGTGTATATGTATGTGTGTGTGTGTGTGTGTGTCCGTGTTGTGAACAAGGCATTGTGGGTATTGCCATTGTGAGGTCATGGGGTGATGATGTAATCTGTGTAACCCGGCGCCACTTTTCCTGAACGCTCTCTCCAGGAACCGACCAATCACAAAACAAACCACACACACACACACAAGCCGCACACACAGAAGCAGCTGTGTTATACTTGTGAGGACAAAATGTGATGGCCTCATGACCTCTGACCCCCCCCCCCCATTCAATTCTATTTTATTTTTGATCTGCTGATGTCTCATTAGTTTTGGATAAATCTTGTAAACAGTTTATCAGGATTCCAAACTTCCCTTTTACATTTTTTTATTTAAAATAGTTGGAAAAACAACTAAGTAATTATTTGAATGCTTTGGCAAGTAGAACAAAGTGGGAAAAAAAATGTTCTTTCTTTAATCTTTATATATTTGTTATGATGGAGAAATCCAATTAGTCACATGAAGAGGTAGAAACATAAGAGGAAAGGTTGAAATGACCTGAATCTGATTATCTAAAAGCTTTAGTCACTTATTACTCTTCAGCTAATTTGACTTTTTTTGCCTTCAAATATTAAAGCTCTAATCATCAAACTGAAAATAAGCAAATTCCTCTGATAATTAGCTGTAAACAGTCTTGAATTAAAAATCAAAATGTCTAGAGCGTCTAGAAGTTGGCTGAAAATGTCATCACGACCACCGCATCCTTCCTCCTACATTAAGCTTGGCTCATTTTATCCATGAAATTATTTTAAAAGCAAAGTTCTCAAAGCAGAGTTAGAAAAAGCTCTCCAAGTCACTGCAGGTTTCATGTACAAACGAAAGCGGGAGCTTGTTCTGCATGTTCGTCCAAATGTCGAGCTAATGAAATCACTACATGGAAAATGTGCTTGGTGATTGTTTCTGTTAATTGGTTGGGATCTAATGAACTAGGCTGCACAGCGGCGGCATCGGCTCAATTACACACGGCTGTAATATACAGACTTGTAATCACTAAATGAACAATCTGAGGACGAAGATGAGCAAAACCAGCTGTGGCGACCATGTCGGATAGAAAAAATGGAGCGAGGTCTTCAGGTACTCTTTCACTGTTGTGATTATTCTTGGATGTAATTGGGTTTTGGACAGGCTTATTATCCAGGAGCAGAACATTTTTACCTACTTATCTACCTTTTCTGATGAGTTTGCACCCCCCCCCCCACCCCCACCTCCCAAAAAAGACCATGTATGATAATTACATTCAAAGAATAGTTGTGAGAACAGCTGCGTATGAAGTGTGACAACGGAGTTCGTTTAGGTGACAGGAATTTAGTGCAAAGAATGTGTTTTAGTTATAAACACATTTTTAACCTTAACGAAGTTGTGATGCGGTAGATTTGTTATAAGTGATCCATTTGGATATGCTGTGTTATTAAATTGGAGAAATACATCAGTTCACTTCCCTGATATCTCGACTATCTGGTGCTTTAGACGAGTTTCTACAAGCAGATGAAAGCTTGAAAAAGCTCGGAAGAATTTAACTTCTTCATGGGTTGGTGGGTGAAAGCAGCCGGGATTAGCTTCATGACAAATCCTGTGGTGTTTTTATTGTGTTGTTGCTACATGTGTGATGTAAATAAACCTTAACCAGCTGAAGGTCTAGATTCTTTGATGGAGCCCACTCTGTCGTCTTCATCTGAAGGATTGCTGGGACATCCTGGCGAATGAAGCAAAAACATTTATGTCACGTTAAAACGGGCTTAATTCGTAGGTGATTTCTTTGGCTTTTCGTTTAGCAAATGCTATCTTGACAAGTAACAAAAAAACAGCATCAAAGATTTGACAAAACTTAAATGAAATAATCCCTGCAAACTCACTTTTCTCAACGTCTTCTCATGAAATCCTTGGCTTCCTCTCTCTGCATTAGACGTTATGACGAATGTTGATGAAACCTCGATCAGTTTTGTAATTTGATTGACGGGAATTACCAAAAACAATGCAGAAGTAAGGTGTTTTCTAGTGATCAAGAACTCATTTTCCACACGCTGTATCTACCATGAGCTAGGTTGACCACCGCTTCATGTTATGCAGAAGCTAATAGATCCTCTAGTAAAGTGGATGAGACATCACTTGAGGATATGTTACTTCTACTGGATCTTAAATAAACCTTCCTATGAATGAAAAACATACCAATTCTTTCCCTCAAGGAGGGGAAAAAAGAATAAGTTTACATATATTAGTGTTTTTTCCACGCTATTGTCAATTGGAACCACTTTTTTATTGACTGTAGTCTTTGAACCAGGAGGTTGGTCTACTTCCAGACTGCCTTCGAAGTGCATGTTTTTCTTTCTACTTCAGATTTTTTTAGGATTAAATTGGGCTAAAAACAAGAGTACAGGACGCCCCGATAACAGCGATGATTAATGGTTTAAAATGAACATCCTGTTGTTGTTTACGACGGAGGAGACGCAGAGCGATTTCTTTAATTACTGATGCATCCACAGCGGCTTTGTTTACTAAATTATTCTCACGTTTCCGATGATGTCTTCATGTTCCTTTTCACTTGACAACTGATATGACAACACAAACCTTTCATCAATAATTTGGGGAGATTCTGCTTAAAAAAAAGACAAAAAATTCTAGAATAATTCTAGATAAATTTCCTTGTTGCACAAAAATAGCTTATGAAGTTGTACAATTGTTTATTTACAATGAAATTACCGTCAATCTGTCTTAGTTTCCCGAAACTCAAAGAAGTTTAGAAAGCTTTAAAAATGTCCACTTAATGACTGAGATTAAAGGCATCCGTCCCTCCGTAACAACTCTGTTATCTAATTTTAGCCTTACATTTGTTTTAAAAATACCCACGATAGAGGATCTGTGTGCAGGGAGGATGAAGTGGTGACGGAGTTTCCCCAGAATGATTAAAAAGGAAACACCCACGTTCTTCATAATAAAGAATGTGGGTGTTTCCTTTTTTCTTTACAGAAGTAGAAAATGTAACTATTATTTAGTTTATAATTTCGCTTTATTTGGCTGTCTACATCGACACATTCTCCTATTTGTATAAATCCTTGGAAAAAGTGTTGCTCGCATAAAGATGATTCTAGTTTTTGTCTGTCAGCGGAAGGAAGGGAAGATGCTCTCAAATGTCCGACTGACCCACGCTGGAATTTGACACAGGCTCGAAACCAGCCATCCCTCCTCCTCTTCCTGCTCTCCATCCTCCTCCTTCTGTGAAATTTCATGTCAGATGCTTCCTGGATTTCCCCCCTCGCCTGCAGGATCAGCGCTCACACTTTCACAAAAAGTCCTATTTTATTTCTTTTTTGTTCTCTTCTCTTGATCTATTATGACATTTTGTTTCCCGCCCTCTCTGTTCCTGTCCTCTCTGCATTTCTCTCCTTCCCCTGTCCTCTCTCTGATCTGCAGCCGCTGTTGTCGTAATTGTGTTTTCATTACAGAAACTCTTGCGTGTGTTGCATTAACAGACCAGTGGGAAATCACGCCGCTGTGCCTCGAACTTTAATAAACAGTATTTATTACATGAAAAAAACACCGGAGACGGCGTCCATGATGTAAAGTGTGTTGTGATGCCTGCTGCTTCCTGCCTGTTCCTGCTGAGACATGACCTCTGTGTGTGTGTGTGTGTGTGTGTGTGTGTGTGTGTGTGTGTGTGTGTGTGTGTGTGTGTGTGTGTGTGTGTG
>JAOXYM010000019.1:2052002-2066174 GCA_028567055.1 Leptatherina wallacei
TTTTTTTTTTTTTTTTTTTTTTTTTTTTTTTTTTTTTTTTTTTTTTTTTTTTTTTACTTCTTTACTGGAGAGCAGAGCCCGAGCGATAATGGGTTTCTGGGGTAAATGCCAAAATATTTCAGTATCAGTAGAGAATTTAAAAGGGAAGGTGTTGCTCTCATAGTTTAGATGAAAACACTTTGCTTAATCTGCTCAGCGATGAATTGTAGCTGCTCTGATTCATGTGCTGCAAACGGCACAGAGAGGGTTATAATCAGCCGAGTTCTGGACAATTTAGTCTGGACTTAACTGCTGTTCTCACATGCACTTCATTGTAGATTCTCAGCTTGAGATCAACCCTCCCAGCTCAAAATATCAGACGTTGAGCACACAGGATGGAGGATAAAATAGTACTTTATGGGATTTGTTTTGTTTCTGAATGTATAGAATGGCTGATGAGGCTTCTTAAAGTCAATTTTTGTGTTTAAAATCTTCCTCTGCATCTATTTAAATGTATCCATAAAAGCACAGCTGGAAAGCAGCATACAGGTCAGCAAAAGGAAGAGGAAAAAACAAAAGTATAAACCAGTAACTCTGATACCAAACCGGCAATCAATAGTGAATATTGTGGATGTTTTATGTTCTCATATGCCACCCCTCTTGAGCATGTGTGAAAACTTTCAGGGTTGAAGCGCAAGTGTGAAAACAGCTTATGTGATGATGCCATTTTTAAGTATCTTTGTCTATTGTATCTTCTGCAGAAAGCCGTTTATTGAGCAACAAATGCACTGATACCGATACACAGTCATGTGACTCTTTCTGTTCTGAGGCGTTATCAGAACAGAATTGGAAAAAAAAAATCAGGTCCTGGTCTGTCTTAGAATTAGATGTAAATCAGATGAACAAAAAAACATGACATATTACACGTGTCATTATTCATTTCATAAATACTAAGACAAAAGGCAGATATGTGATGAGAATAAGGGAGAAAACACATCAGCATTTATAGAGAAACAATGATTGCTGCCCATCAACCTGTACAGTTAAAGGCTATTTCCCAAAATAACTGCATTCAACCCAAGAGCTACATCTCAGACTCTACAGGCCTCAGTTAGCATGTGAAATGTTACGCTTCATGGCAGTACAATTAGAAAAAGACTGAACAACACCTTAAAGATTTGTGGCTGTGCTTGAGATCATCATTCTGTTTCATGAACTAGTTTCTCATGAAGCTTCAGATGTCTGGTAGTTCTTTCTAGAGAGACGTCCAAACATGCCATGCAGAGGTCCAGACAAAGTCCAGACGTCAGCTTGACCACAGAGTCCTTGTGGTGGGACTCTTGCAAAACCTCAATGAATTAAGGCAACATTGTAAAGAGGAGTGGCCAGAGACCATTATGTGTTTATTAATTTGTAAACAAATGAACAATAGTAGGTTTGAGTAGAATCGCAATGTATCTATAAGCTTATAGCGTTTTATTTGCTTTATTTATACGGAAGAACCACCTGATTAAGCTCAGGCTTGTTTACGTTCTAGCTGTGTAATATATTTGTTTCCTCATTCTTTGATGGCATGCCTTATTTCTGTGTGGGATGAAGTTGTGGTGAAGTGTGATACTATAACAGCTGTCTGCGAGACCTGAGTCTTTGATTCATTATTTACTTTTTATCAAATGAACAGGGATGCTGCACAAGCTGGTTCCGTCTGCACCGTGACCCGGATACGGAGGAAAGTCTCCAAACCTGCTGATTTCTGAGCTGGAAGCAGGTTTTATTTATTAGTGCCTGAACAGATTTGTGTCTGTCATTGATGTCAGCTAGTTTTGCCGTGATATTTTCTCCAGGCTCTTTCCTCCTCTAATAGAGTATTGATGGACATTTATCATGCTGTAGCAGCCGACCGTGTTTTGACTCTGAGGGGAAGCGATGAGATTCCTCCGGCAGTCGAATGAGGGGTAACAGCAGTGAGTGATAGTTCATTAGTTTTCCCCGTAGTGCAGAGATGGCTCACACTCCTACATGTTGCATTTTTGTGCATGCAAATCTGCTGATTGGCAACAGATGAAGCACTTTGATTTTTCTAATGAGGTAGAGGTGGAGAGGAGGGAGAGGAGGGAGAGGAGGGAGGGACAGAAAGAAGAAGAGCGAGGTAGGGAATGTGAGGAAGGTAGGACGAGAGAGGAATGGACAGTGGGGCTACTGTCCGAAACATCACAGTGAGGTATGTGTGCTTGTTATGGACAGATTACCATGGCAACATGGTTGGCATGGTGACAGGGATATTTTGTCTCGGAGCTGTCCCCCAGCTTTTCTGTCTTGTCTGTTGTAGCGGGGCTGATCCACTGGAAGTCCAAAGTTTTCTTTCATCATATCTTTGTACCAGAAGAACAGGACTGTTCTGGATTATTAGATGAAATAACACCACATAGATTAATATTATGGACTTTTACTGTTCTGTCACACTTATTACAGTATGGCTTAATCTTGATTATTTAGGATAACTGTGATCGTGTCTGCATGATCCTCATCTTTTTTATTCATTTTGTGAAAACAGGAAATGTGTATACTAACAGAGTTTATGACATTTTCATTGTATTTGTGTGTTCTGCTGTGGATATGTGTGTGTGTGTGTGTGTGTGTGTGTGTGACGTCCAATGCCTGACTTACAAACAGGTTTTTTTTTTCTTATTTATATCCCTGGATGTATTTCCAATAAATGGCTGTTATTCTTTGTATGGATCATGTGAATTGTAAAGCTTAAACAATAGTTGCATTTCCAGTTGGCAGCAGAATTATTCGCCCCCTTACATATTCAGTTTACTGCCAGAATATTAGAAAGAAAAAAAGTTCCAGTTTGGTCTCTACAGAACAGGATCCGTAACCTGGCATGCAGCCTCTCTCAGAGAAGTGTGCTGAAACCTCAGGTCTTTTCTAGTCACTCGGTGACTTACTCCTCCTGTTTTCTCAAGAAACTGGTCTCTCATGTTGGTTTCTTCCTCGTGCCACACCTAGGCCGTGCAGCGACTTTGATCTGTGAGCTGTCTCCTGCTGTATTGCAGAGACATTTGCTGTCTTTTTGTATCCTGTGTTTTGCCTCTGAAAGGATTTCTTACCTTTTAAACCGTTTTCTTGTCTTAGCCATTCTGCTGCTTTTCACAGTGAAACACACACATATTCTGCACATTTCCACCGCAGCAGAAGTCTGTTTCTGCCTGGAGCTGTTAAGCTCCAGAAATGCTAATGTAAGTTTACAGGCCGCTTATAAAGCTGGTGCAGTGTTTCATATTACCTGACAAGCATATATTTGCACTTATATTAGTTCTTTGCCAGGGGTTTGAATACATTGATAAGTCTAGAGATCAAGAAAAGTGGACCATTATGTTGAGTTTGGAGAAACTATGTCAAGCATTGTTTGTGTTAAACTATCATTTTCTTTGGGATCTAATTAAACCAAAGAGCTGAAAAAAACATTTTTAATTAAATAGATAATTCTGACACACTTAGTCTATTTCTGCTGAGACCACCAGAAGAGTTTCATGACCACCTTACACTGCTCTACTAACCCAACTATGTGACCTTTTTATCTCCAATCCCGACCTTGTGTTTATTGATATCTATACCCAATCATGTGTTTTTTCCTTTTTTTTTAAACGACAAACCATCTAAACAATGGGAGTCAAATAATCTAGCTGCAGACTGTGAATGAACCTAAAAATCCTAATCACAATTATGTTATTGTTGTTTTAATTATGTTGCGTTTTTCATCATTATTTGGTAATTCATCTATTTCATCACTTGGTATGTTTCTTTTGTTGCATAATAAAAGTTACGTTACCATACCATTTTATTTCTAAAGCACGTTGAAAGTTTGATGCTAACTTGGTTTAGTTCAGTACAAAGAGGAGGAGAAAAATTTCACTTCAAAGGACCTCAAAATTTGGTTTTTTTTCCTCGTACTTTCCTCATTTATTGTTGTCAGTCAAATCAATCGGCACATCTTTTTAATTATTGATACATTTAACATTCGAGTCCTGCTAAAGATGAGGAAAATGGCCACATACCACCTTAACGCCTGAATTTATTTGCAATTATAGAAAAACAAAATGAATACAGGAAAAAATGTGGGGAAAAAAACAAAAAGATTGAAAATAAATTGGTTGAAAATAAGATAAAAAGAAAGATGGAAAATAAACTACAATTAGATATCAGATAAATAAATAACAATTAATAAAAATAAACAATAAATGAATAATGTGAAAAAAAACCATGAATAAGACTGAATAAAAGCAAATAAATAAAATAGATTGGGCAGATAAAGATAAATTGAATAAAATAGACCAGAAGGGGGTTGTTGCAAATTTGCGACACCAGGTGTGAAGTTTTTTTCTAACTTGTTCTTAAAATGCAAAAATCCTGTTTTATTTGTTCAAACATTTTATCGTATGATCTAAATGTTTAATTCCCTAAGCTAGGGTCTTAATGCTTTTTTAAGATAAATTTTGAGATTAAAAAGATCAGAAGCACAAATCTGAGCTGCTGTAAAGTTGAAGCTTTTCATCTCATCAAACAGCATATTTGAGTACAGATTTAAATGTGAGCTCAGTGATTGGATGTTTTTCTTCCAGAGAAGCTGCTTAAAAGGTGTGGACTTCTCTTTTTATCTGCCAGCAGATGTTCTACCTTTACCTGATATACTCTGACACAGGAGCTTATTCTGGCGAGACCACCGGGAGAGTTTCATGACCACCTCACGCTGCTCTGTTTCATCTCCTGAATCTCGTCTGTCTGGGTACCTCTGTGCCCTTTTTGTAGATCAGTTGACAGCAGAATGAAAAGCTGAGACTGTGTGTGTCGGCATGTATGTGTGTGTGTGTGTGTTCAGACCCGCGATTGAGGATTTTATCTCGCCAGCTCTTGAATAAATGATGATGTCCTCTCTCTGCTCCTCCTCATCTATTCTTAATGCTCTCTGGCACTCTGTACTATGAAGTTCGGCCTCTGCTGCAGATCATATCCACCTCGATTTCATCACTTACCCTCCTGCACCTTCTTTCTTCCTCCGTGTCTTTTGTCTGCATCTTTTTTCTCTCTCTTTCTCGTTTCTTTCCGTCTGCATGCAGAAGAGTTTCTCCCCTCCCAGGCCAACACCTTGAAAACAGAGATAAATCCTTCTATCTAATTGAAAGTGTAGGTGTAAATCCTAGCAGGGTTTTCATTTGAAATAAAGTATAGGAGCTTTCCCTTTTGTGTAGGAATACTTTATGACAGTAGAGTACTTCTGGGCCTGAAGTCTGGCTAAACAAAGTGTAACAGGTACGTTTGTTCAAAAGGATGCCAAACTGCAACTGTGTTCATCCATCTAATTATTTTTTATCTTGACCGGGTCTAAGGGGAAACAGTCTGAGCAGAGATCCCCAGACCACCTCCTCTCCACCCATCTCTTCTGAGGAGGACACTGAAGTGTTCCCAAGTCAGCCACGAGCTATAATCTCTTCAGCGAGTCCTGGCCCTGCCTTGAGGTCACTTTCCTGTTGGCCTTTTTTAAAAGACCCACCCTTCAGATGTCCCAGTCACCTCAACTGGCTCCTTTCCCTGAGCAAAAGCAGTGCCTCTACTCTAATCCCATCCCTGATAACAAAGCTCCTCACTACCCCCTCCCCCCCCCCCCCCCCCCGCCCTCCCAGCAACTATCAGGAGTACCCCCCCCCCCCCCCCCAAGGGTTAACCCAGCCACCGGTCAGAGGAAGCTGATTTTTTTTGTTCCCACCCACTGCTTCTAGCCGTAGGTAAGGATTACCTCTCAGCTCTGCACTCTCCTCACCATGACAGACCAGGATAACACCTGTATCACTACAGATGCTGCCCCAGTTTGCCAGTAAATCCCAAACCAAGACCCTAAAATACTAAAACTCCCCACTTGAAGCATTATAGTAGAGTTTGAGTTTTAGTGAATTTAACGGGCACTTTGCAGCTAGTCCCAACTAAGGGATATGGCCTCAGACTTGGTTCTTATCCCCTCTGTTACCATGTATTTAGTTATTTTGGGGGGTTGAGCCTGTTTTTTAAATTGATTTTAGCTGTGCATCGTCATATGTGTGACTGTTTCACAAAATGGAAAAAAAACATGTGATATGCAAAGGAAAATGTGGGCATGTTATTATGACATTGCAGTCGGGCTGGGACATTTGACCTCGGAACAATATCATGATTAATTTAACATGTTATCTCGTTTACAATTAATTAGCAATTATTTTAGTATAGTTTAATTTTTAGCCATCATAGTTGACTGAACATTTTTGTTGCAAATCTTTTCATCAGAGAAGCAGATCTTGATTTAGCAGACGCAGTTTAACTTTAATAAGGTCATTTAATGAATATTTTTGAATATATTTAAAAGAAATTATTCGAAATAATTGACATAAACAAGGTTACATTGATTATTGGCTCTGAATGTTGGTTTCGATTGATTTTCGATTAATTGGCCAGTCCCACATTGCAGCTTATGAAAGTTGAAATTTTACCTTTTTTTTTATGTGAAATTGCTACGTTTGGTGAAAGAGAGCACTGACGTGTCATTAATCCCTGAACATTTATTTATATTTTCTATATACATTTATTTATATTTTCTATATACATTTATTTTTACATTTTTTATCCTCAAGTTTTTTTTTCATGATCAAATAAAATTTATTTGAAGCGTTTTACAACAACCACAGATGATCAAAGTGCTGGACAGAGATAAAAACAAGAAGTAAGATATAACACACTCGGGAATCGTTGTGGACCAGCTCTATACCATCTTCAGGGTCTTGGAGGGGGCTTGGGAGCTCGCCCAACCAGTCTACATGTGCTTTGTGGTCTTAAACAGGGGCAGGTCCATGATGGAGCGTAACTCCAGGGACAGAGTTCCAGACTTGTGGTCCCACTACTGGAAAGGCACCATCACCCCATTGTTTGCACCTGGATCGTGGAACCACCAGCAGGTGTTGCTCAGAGGACCGCGGGGCTCTGCTGGGCTGGTGAGGGGTCACACCGATAGAGAGGTGCAAGGCCGTGGATGGAATGGAAGACCAACTGCAGGATCATGGCCTACAGTTCAGATCTTGTATCTTGGCTCCATTTTAAAAACCACTATTGAACATTCCCAGCACAGGTTTTTACCAGTTACTGCTATATCTATTGATAAAACATCATAAAAACTCTTTGAATTTAGACGCTCCTATTATTAGTCGACATGGTGTATGTTACATGTAGGAGTCCAAACCATAAACCAAAAATATTACACACTGAAATTAAATAAATAAAGATGATAGTTTATATAAAAATGTTCCCAAATGTTTGCTCCTTCTCTAAACTGTTGCAAGTCATTTACATTTAGTTTCTAAGCCTGCAGGATGCATGTTATTCTGTCAAACAGAGGTAATGGATTTTCTGTTGATGCAGTTTGAGTTTCTGTAGGTGGAGCTCTTTTCTTTCTCTTCCCCCTCTGCAGCAGAAGTCACTGCTCTCCAGAACTCGGCTCCAAACGGACAGGGAAGCTCCTAACCTCTCATATTTATTAAGCCCCCTGTGTGGGGACAGTCTTTAACGTCTGGACATTAGAGCAGGTTTTACTGAGCTTTTTATTTCACTGCTGAAACGACTCTTATTCTTGACAAGCGACACATGGATCATAGCTTGTGTGTGTGTGCGTGTGTGTGCGTGTTATCCGAGCTGTGGGCAAGGCCAGCGGAAACGCTCTGTGTGCCTCTAACCTGACAAATCCCGAGGGTCTGTGTATCTGTTTGCGTGGTGACCATCCAGGCCGTTAATTTGATTGCGTAACGGGCTTAGAGGGCACAGATTGTCTGGAATGGAATCCTGCTCGCTCAATCCGTGATCGTTGCTGCCATGGAGAAGATTTACACACACACACACACACACACACAGACAAGGACACATACGTTTATATCGGGCATTTGATGCTTTTCAGCTGATGCTTTTATCCACTGAGTCACACGACAAACAACAATGAAAAAACCTAAGATCAAGTGGATTTCGGAGCAAAGATGCAGTTTAAAATGCACATCAACAGAAAGTATGAGGACACACAACAAAAGTGCAGTTGGTATCATTACTCAAGTCTCACTTGCATCTATTTTTATTAGCAGAGTTAATGAGGGATATGCATGTGATGCTGGAAATGTGGCATCACTTTCCTCTTGTTTCCTCTCTCTGTCTCACACTTGCTGCCTATTGTCACAGGGAAGTTTGTGGCAGACAAATCTTCCCTTTTCAGCATTTTCAGATATTTCTTCACTAAAAGAAAGTAATTAAACAAATGTACACGATGTGCACTTTTTGCTGAAAGTGAGTCATCAGTTTTGTCCGTAAAGTTAGAAGTTAGGAACATCTCAGCTCTTCCTCGTTCTGGGAAAGTTAGCCTGAAACCCAGACTAAGATGAGAGCCGTTCTACAGGCAGATCACAGTACATGTTTGATTTTTGGTCTCTTATGAAAGCAAATACTTCAGTTTTTAAAAAAAAACAAAAAGTTATCACTAAGTGTTACTGGGCCTGAGTAACAGATGTTTGCACATTCATGTTTGCACACTGAAAACAAGTATTTCCTTTGTCCGTACAGTTTTCCTGTAAGCTGATTCCTGTAGATGACTGTGGTTGAAACTTATTAATCAGCAAACACAATCAGATCACAGCCTGATCTTACCTAGTAGTAAAATAAATTGGATAACAGTAGCACAAAACATACAGGTTTCTATGTCCAAGAACTTTCCCAAAGAGATTCTTTGTTGCTTTTACAGCTTGAACGCAGGATAAAGGTGGTGCTACAGATTCATGTGAGGTGTCACTCGAAATCTAAGTACTCTGGCTTTATCTTAAAATCGCAGTATCCACACTGTTTACATGCAAGCTGGACTAATAAGAGAAGGAAGGGGCACAGCTGTTGGCTAACTGGAACTAATGAGTCAGTAATTTGTGGGAATATATTGAAGATAATCATGTAAAACACACATATCCACATCAAAGTCAAGCTAGAAATGTGGACAATGTGTGACAAAAACCCCAGCTCTCACACAGGGATACGCTTGTGGCTGCTTTAAAGGTACAGTATGTAATAATAATTACTGACATCTAGTTGTAAAGATGGGCATAGAAATGACTTGAAATGCCAAGCTCAGTTTTAAATGGATGGTGGCCGTCAGTGGCCAAAATTCCTCCAGATATAAACATCTGAGTGGATCCAGTTTCCTCAGGTGCAGCTATGACTGCACTACAGGTAACTTCTTCTGTAAGTGTACTGAATTCTTCTACTTTCAAGATATTACTTCTCCCAAACGGTGCTCTAGCACCTATCGAACCAAGCCAGTACTGCAGTTTCACAGCTGAGAGGGTTTCCTCTTCACAAAGAGTTGTTTGTCCATTCAGAGACACTGTAGTAAAAATGGTGGCACAAATATGGCAGCTGCCATAAATGTGGACCTACGGCAAGTAGATATAAATGTGTCATTCTAAGCGAATAAAAACATAATGGTTATTTTAGCAAAGTGACTAGATGCCAATAGAAACAAGGTTTTTAATGGTATATAAAATGTTTCTGTCATTGATCTTTGATTTTGTTACTTGCTGCATCTTTAATGCATCAAGGTGGTAATTCAAGTGCAAAAGCTCTTCATTAGATGTGAAGAGCTTTTATGAACATTTTTAAGAAACATCCTTTGAGGGCCAAAAGTGTTACTGAACAGAATCATTTTTAAAAAAGGACTGTTTTAGATTCTGCATGTTCTATAGATGTGCCTGCCTGTTAATCGGCTTAACATTTATATTCTCACCCATTGGCTGAAGCTGGTTTTTTGTTTTTTTTTAAATGGGAAAAATTGGCTTGACTCGGCCTGTCTACAAAAGCCAGAATTGACTTCAAACTACAAAACACTGCTTTGAAGATGGTGCTCAGTGTTTCCCCTAGGATTTTGACATTGGGGTTGCCGGGCAGCGGCGGACGCCAATTGACCACGGCTGTTAAATTTTGCCGTGCGACATATAGAGGAGAGTATAAAATTAACTTGACCTTCTTGAGAGGGTGACGGTTGCCTTTGGAGGGGGCGGGTTGCCCCCTTAATATAATGGTAGGGGAAACACTGGTGTTGGATGTCAGGAAAAAACACACACTTTGCATAGATAGATAGATAGATAGATAGATAGATAGATAGATAGATAGATAGATAGATAGATACTTTTATGATCCCCTAAGGGAAATTGTGATAATTATATAATATATGATTATAATCATACATTTGAATGAATTAAAATTATTTCAGGCTTTAACCTGAGATCTGTTGGAGTTTTGAGTTTCAGGGTACTCATGGTGGAGTCCCATGACAGCGAGAGACTGCTATTGTTTATAAAAACTCACAAGTCCTGCAAGCTTCACAACAGCCAGCTGATCGGTGGAATTCAATCAAATGAAGGTATTCAAACAAAAAGCCCTTGTTTTAACAAGATATGTAGCTGAATGGGCATCACCTGGATTTCAATGATTCCATTCATTGGACATCCCTCGACATTATGACCGTTACAGAGCAGTATAATTATCCTGGAAAACTCTGCTTTCAGCTCTTTTTATGTTAGCCAAATGATCATTTAGAGGTGGCTATTTGGCACCGACTAGTCAGTAACTGTTTTTCTGCTATTTGATGCTGGACAGGAAGGATCCATCAGAGCTTCCTGCTGTTTCTGAAAATAACAAACAGATTTTAATTCAGTCGAGCTTTTAAAAACTAAGATATGCAGGTGCTATGTGTGTTCTTCAGCCTGGTCCACGTTGGTTTTTGACTCACTGGTGTGTGTAGAAACCAGTGCAGACTGAGAGAAGGTGACAACAGGTGGAGGTAATACAAGAAATGTCACACACACTGTCGGCAGTCCTCACCAGCATTGTGTACATCGTGTTTTAAAGAGTCGGGGGTTGTAACAGGTGGAGGATTTCGGCCGGGGAAATTTCGGGCCGCATCTCCTACTTTGTGTCTTCTGGAGTGGGTCCACCTGACTGCTTTTAGAGTTGTTTGTGGGTTTTAAGGATTTTCAATTTGTGTGTGTGGATCCATGTTTGCCGTCCGTCTCTGTGCATACGTCTGTGCTGCACTATGGTTAATGCAAATATTAAGACAGGAGAAAATTGTGCTTAATTAAAATATGTTTGTGTACACATCAGCAGGTTATTGATACAGGGGCAAACATAAATAGAAATGCAGTATATAAGGCAAAAGCAATGATGTTATGAAGATCCAGACTCTGAGGAGGATTCATGACTCTATCAAACTGGCACGTCTCAGCCTTTTCTCCCCGTTTCCCTTCTTTAACAATGGCTTCTTGACAGCCATCACAGAGATCAGTTCAACTAAAGTATCATCGTTCTTTTTAGGCCTACCACTTCTTCTTTTGTCCTCCACTCGTCCACTTTCTTCAGATGTTTTAAGGACACACTTTACACCGTGCTGAGATGTGACACGTTTTCAATGACTAGCTGTTTTGGGGCTCACTTCATGCAGGAATACCATTCTGTCTGTCAAACTTGGTTATCTTTAGTATTTTTCACAGATGCTACTAAAGAGATGGAAACAATTAATGTATCTTTGACAGGTCGCCAGTAACAAAGACTTCTTTAGTTCGGTGCCTTTTTTTATGCTTTAGTTATTCATACATATTGATTCAGTGGCTTAAACTAGCTCTGAAAATGGTCGGGTACAATGAGTGGACTGGAAGTAAGTAAAAAGCAGCCAATATCCATAGAAAACTTTTGAAATAGCTTAAAAGTTTTCCTGCATAACAATTTCTGGAGCCTACTTTAAAAGATTACAACAAAGTCTGGCTGCTTGGAAGTAAAACGTGAATAAACAAGGCCTGGATCAGCACTCCTAGTCAGTACTGCCACCAACAAACCGTGAGCAAAGACTTGAAATTCTGGGTCTCTGTAAGTGTTAACAAATACTTGATAATGTAACTTTAACAGCTCCTGGTTGCAGCCGATTACAGATTTCACACTTGTGTATTTCCAGCACGCTGTCTGGCTTGTAGGAGTCAGAGTGAGAGGGAATTAATGAATGAGTCCTATTTATAAATCAAATTATTCCTTTTTCACACATTCAGCTGACAGAGGAGAGCTTGTATTATTATTATTATTTTCAAGTGTATGTTACATGTGGGGTTTTTTCCTACAACCCAGAGTGAGTGTAAACATAGAAGTGGGAGTTCTTGTCCTCGTGGTGTCTAGTCATTGGTCAGAGTTATGTCAGCATGAGTGAACGGGGATCTCCAGGACACCTGGTGGAAACACAGGGTGGAAGGTTACAGCTGTGTGTGGGTGGGAAAGGGGATAGAAATGAAGGGGGGGCGCTTCCCATCCCAATTTGGAATTACCCCCTCCTTTCCCCTTCCCTGCCTGTCCTCTGGGTATCCCCTCACACTGACTCACAGCCACACTCATTCGTCCCTCGCTGTCCGACTCACTGCAACAACTCCAAGTGTTTCGCTTCAGTTGTGATGACACACTGCGCGACGGAGGTCAAGGCGGCATGCGTGTGTGCAGTTGGCGGCCTTGTCAGAGCTCTGAGGAGCCGGCTGAAGTCGCTCCGACGACTTCTGCTCATCGCCGGGTCCGACAGGGACCGCCGGCCACCGCCCTGGACCTTCAGAGGTGGCTGCTTGGAGAGACCTGAGATGGTAAACAAGAGAAATGTTGGGGGCAAATTTAGGCTGTTGTGGACCAGCACACCTCAGTGTGACTGAGTAGTCATGAATGCCTGAGTTGAGCTTCAGCGCTTTCACCCATGCAAAAGCAGATGTGCATCCTTTCACTGGCCAAGTGACAGATCTGCTGTCGGAGCTGGTTGGAATATTTCAGATTTTCCTGCTTCTGGCAGCTTTGATTCAGCTCTCCTGGTCGTGGAAGTGACAGTATTTGTTGTTAAGTTGTCACATTGAATTTCTGGCATCGTTTGTGCAGGTGCCAAGAAACATTTCCAGCTAGGGGTTGTTGAACCGCGTGGGCAGGATCACTGCTTGGCTTGGTAGCAGGTATTTTATATCTATGAAATCAGCCCACAATGTGGACTTATTTCAGAACCCAGATGGTGCACAGACAGAAATCCCCACCCCCCCTTGATTTTTATGTCTGTTTATCCTGAAAACCAAAAATTATACTTAATACAATCTGGGATTTACATAGAGGTCAAAGAGAAGTGGTTGACACAGGAAATGTTTTTATTCTGTCTAATGGGGATGTGGAAAGGATTATCTCCTTTCAGACATTCAGTAGCGTTGGCTACCGTGGAGTCAGGTTACCACCAGCCTTATCCTCTCATGCACTGACGTGTTCTAACATCCGCCTCAAAGACCTTTGTTCCACACTGAGATATCGGGATAATCTGGATCTCGTCTGCAGAACATTGAGTACATTTTCTAAACCAGGTTCTGTCTCTGTTAAACTCTGCAAATGAATTTAATGCTGTTTTACTTCGTGAATAACTTCAACATTGTGACTTCTTAAAGACGGAAAACATTTATCAGCGTGCATGCTTTTGTTGTGCAGATTTTGATGAATGAATTTACGTGTCTTTTTCAAAGACACCATCCAGTCTGTGTCTTCACACTGAGGCCTGTATGATGTGTTGTTCAGGTTTTAGAGGTGGTTTTTTTTGGCTGTTCTGCAACCTTCAGTAACCCATCACACCCCTTCTCTGCAGGAAGCTTACAATGTGAAGCTCTGTGGAGTTTGGATCATGTGAAATGTCAAAATATTGTAGGTCTGTAACTTTATCTCAAAGTCCTAATTAAGACCAATTGAAGAGAAATATTTGTGTGTTATCATAAAAATGTCTTTTCTTGGTTAAAAAACTGGATGAATTTAAGAGAAATGTAAGTTTTTTTTGTCTCTATCAACAGGTCATTTCGCACCGGTTGTGATCTTATTTACATCTTCAGTTTATTTTCAACCAATTAACATCTAATATTTTACAGCTGATCAGCATCTTATGGAATTTAGCTCAGTGATTTTAATCACAAATCCGAACATCACAACACTGCATATTTTCTAAAGGATGTATGATCACGATATGAAAACGTCAACATCTTGCACAGGTTGGAGCGTCCCGTCAGGTGATGAGGCACAGAACGATATTATTCTGTTTCCTTAATGGTG
>JAOXYM010000019.1:2076567-2112826 GCA_028567055.1 Leptatherina wallacei
GTGTGTGTGTGTGTGTGTGTGTGTGTGTGTGTATGTGTGTGTGTGTGTGTGTGTGTGTGTGTGTGTGTGTGTGTGTGATCTGGAAAATGGGGTCAACATAGTGCACATCAAGCTCGCTTTGATTCTCCATCACACATTACACCGCTGGGGTAACATCTTACATCAGGGGAAGCATCAGAGGTTGACCTTATTTTGCGCCATTTGTGTGTGTGTATTTGTGTGTGTGTGTAGGTGTTTCTGGTGAGGAAGATTACTGGACCGGATGCTGGTCAGCTGTACGCCATGAAGGTCCTGAAGAAAGCCACATTGAAAGGTAGATAATCCTACAGATGCTTTGTTTAGCATTTTTCTCAACAAATCACACAAAAAGACTAAATTCATCAACATATGCCAGAGTTTTGTGTCATAAAACATGATATATCATATCCTACTTTGCCATGGAGATCTATTTTTGTCCATAAATGCATCATTGAACCAAAATGTTGCTACCATGAACACACACAGTTTGCTTGGACCCAATCCTAAATACACCATACTGCTGCTACCAGCACCCACTTAATAATGAGCTGAAAGCCCTAAAACAGCGTCAGACTGACTTTTGGTCTGTTTGTTCACAATAAAACATAAATCCTCATTATTCACTTTTCTGTGACTTTTCTTCAACACTGATGGTGTTTTTATACACCATCAGCTGGAGGTGAAGGTCTGAAGATCATGTAGCAGCAACAGCAGCTGTTGGGTCAGCAGATGGCTGAAAGGTTAGAGCTCCCAGCATATGGGCCAGGATGAATCCATCCACTCCTGTTCACTGATTCATCTGGTATCGTGACACGAAACAGTAATTCTTTAGTAGGGAAAAAAATCTGATCTCCAGTGAGCACAGGGAGCCTGAACAATTAGCCAAATGATGTCATGGGAGGGATTTAATGCCGTTAACCCTTAAAGCTCCGAGACATTTTTTGTTAATTTTGGTCCACCTGGGTTTTTTTTTTTTTAATATGTAAAAATAAATGTACAAGTTCAACCCTTTTTATCCCAGTCAACAACCAGACATCGTCCTTTCAGAATAGCCTGAGTTGTCAGATCATGAATGAATGTATCAACAGATGTAGCACCATAAAGGCAAACCAAAACATGAAAACTGCATTTATTACTAACAGTACTTTGTAGAAATAACACACAGGTCAATAGTGACCAAGCCTTTTCTCATCTGCAGATCATTCTCTCAAGTCTTGGCTTGCATGATGAAAAATACTGGCATTGAAACAAACACACAACAGAAACTATTTACATATTTACACTTTTTCCTAATTAACAGTTATTTATGCTGCTATTTACCTCCTAGCCTCAGAAAACCAACTCCAACTCAGCTGGTTTTGGTCTCAACTGTGCATCAAAAACATCTCCTTGGCTTCATTCCAGCCATAAAGGATTATCATTTTTCTTTTTCTTTTTTTTCCTTTAGACAGACGTAGAACTTTCTGCTCACTTTTTGATCTCTAGCTGCTCCTGATAAGATTTTACCATCGATTTCAGCTATCTGATTGGTCAAAAGTTTGACAGGAAGTTGCTTTCCAGCTCAAAATAGAGGTCTCTTGGTTACATAGTAGTGATATAGATCTTTTTTTATGATGAAAACGTGATAAATAGTCATGTTATCATGGATCACTCATTGTGGAGTCAGCATATAGAGTCTATAGATAAATACAACATTTTGTGGCTGGATTGTAAACCTCCTGGATGTGATACAAATGCCTGGAAAACTTCTGTAGATCACCTGAAGGTTGAAACTATTGATCACAATTTACCCCACAGAATTACACACTACCATTACTGAGAAATTGTTGACAATATAAGCGATAGAACAGGTATGTCGCATTACTGTGCCTCTGTTTCTGCTTAAAAAGACACTCCTAACCAGTCTGGTACATTAGAAGCTAGTGATTAGAAAAAAAAGACCCACACACACACACACACACACACACACAAGCATCCTCCCTTACAAAAAGACTTGGATGTCTCGCCTTCCTGTCAGCCTGTCAAATTAAAGCAAAAATGACAAAGCAATTATTATAAAAAGGGAAAAGTAGTCCGTTATGATACCTTCAGTGTGTGGAGAGGAAAGTAGCGCTCATGTTATCGACATATTGGAAGGGAAATTTAGTAAAATGAGAATTTAATCTCGAGCTCGTCTGCTTGTGTCCAGTTTGAAAGTTACAAAAAGATAACACAGGAGGAAGATTAGAATAAAAATTGTACTTTAATTTTCAGAGGTAAGTTGTAGCATACAGGCGGTAAGAGTAAACAGACAAAGCAAACACTGTTGGAGTCTCATTACTGCTAATATAGGAGTAGAAATTACCATGAAATACAGTCTGAAAACATTTCTCCAAACGTCTTTTAATTTAATTATGGCATTAACCCGAATGAACCCTCTTTACTACACTAAAACAAGGGCATATAATCTGTGATGTCCATGTTTAGGAATAAAAACTTCCGGTTTACCTCTTGCTGTAATCAGTTTATCATCAAAATGCACATGTGGGTCATCCAACAGGGCCCAGCTGTGGCCGATGTTAAACAATGAAGCTGCAGCTGTCTCCGTGGGCAACAGCAGCGAAAATAAAAACTATAAAAACTTCCTGATGTCTATTTTCAGTCCTGCAAGTTTAAATGTGAGTTTCAACTTGATCATAAATGTGTGTGATTCCTCTCAGAAGTTGTTCTGGGTAAAACATGCTAGAAAAGTGAAATCAAGCATTTTCATCCTCCACATTTAAAGTTACAAGTAGTTTAAGTTCATGAGTTGCATTTAGTTGTTTCTGCAGACGAAGCAATAGGTTGGTTTATTAATCCTGACTCTGCATATTTCCATGATAAGTCATGTGCAAGAGGCAGAAGTTGTTCTGTGGTTATCTTTCATTCTCATGAATCTGCGTATCAGTGTTGTTCTTTCATAGAGAACGTTTAAACAACACGGTCCTGTTTAGCTCACCGAGGTTCTGTCTCTTTATCAGTAAAGTTAACTTAAGGTTTCCGAGCCAGCTGAGGGTCTTTTGCTCCAAAAGAAATACTTTTCTTGTGGATGAAGTCTTCTTAAATTGTTTCACAAGTGGATTTACTTTCTCAGTCTCCCAAAAGAGAATTTCACACCTTCACATGAGAAGCTACTGAGTGAGGGCTAAAGAGGTGTGGAGAGAAAAGAGGGGGAATAAATTCTTGAAATAACGTTGAACTCGAGCCATACACCATCTGCTGGCAGAGAGGAACACGACCCGATTCATTTCGTTTTCTTTTTTTAGTTTTTATCTGCCCTGATTTATTTCTCCTTTAACTTTTTCTTTCTCCATCTTGTTTACTTTCTTCCCTTCTTCCCCGTTGAATCACTGACTCATCAGCTGTTATCTGGGCGTCCCTGCAGCCAGAATAGAAGCAAAATAAGGAAGGCTGTTGTGTTTTTATTTTTAATCCTCTTTCAGTGATCAAACTGGTGATTTATGTGTTTTCCATCCTGCGTGTGTTTCCAGTGCGTGACCGGGTCAGGACAAAGATGGAGAGAGACATCCTGGTAGAGGTCAACCATCCCTTCATCGTCAAGCTGCACTACGGTGAGCCAGCCAATACCAGAGCACTGCAATGAGCCAACATCCAATCAGAACTCCCTCTTTTTTTTTTGCAGGAGCAAACGTTTAAGTTCTCACCTCGGTTCATTTTCTCCCCTGCAGCGTTTCAGACGGAAGGAAAGCTCTACCTGATCCTGGATTTTCTCCGGGGGGGAGATCTCTTCACTCGTCTGTCTAAGGAGGTAACCGCTGTAAAGCACTGATCTGACATGATTAGATTACCAAAAACAACCCGAGAGAGAATAAAGCACATACAAGGAGTTCATTTTCCTGTTATGGGAACCGGTTGCTGCTAAATTGTATGAGCTATTACAGATATAAGCTACTTTAACCTTATCAGCTAATCACAGCAGAACATTTCTCTAACTTTGTCCCAGTCACTGATCCGATCTAGCAGATACCGTGGTATCACTGGTTTTGTAATCATCTCAGGCTCACAGGAAGAAGATCAGAGAAGTGAAGCGTAATCTGTTTTGTAGTTTCACAGCTGGGTCCTAATAACTAGCTCCGTAAAGTAAACAACAAGACATTTATCACTGTTATATGTACATGGAGGTAGTCTGAAATACACACATTTATTGCCAAAAACACTTTTTTTTTTACACTGTTTTTACACCAAAAGGCTTTGATTAGGATGCCAATGCAATATCCTGAAAAATATATTGATATCAGAGTAATCCAATGTTTTAAAGAGGTTTTTTTTGTTAAAGAGCTTTAAAAGGAACTGCAAGCATTACAGAAAATCCCCAGTCTACACAAGTTATGTTTCTATTTTAGCAGCTGTGATTAAATCACAACATTATCGTGTGTATTATGAACACAATATCCATATTTCACTCTCAATATCATCTAACAAGCAAACACAAGCCAATTCCATAAATATTGGGACGCAAACAGAATGCAATCATTTACAAATCTCATCAACTTATATTTTATTCCCATAAGCACATAAAACAACATATCAGATGTTGAAACTGAGACATTTTATCATTTTGTGGAAATTATGAGCTCATTTTGATCTGTATGAAGTTGGAACATTGTGTAGTATCTCCTCTTCTTTTAACAACTTTCTGTGATAATCTTTTACACAGAGTCCCAACACTTTTGGAAGTGAGGTTAAAAAAAAAAGAAAAAAAGAAAAAGGAAATCGAACCTGCTGCCTTTTTTAAATAAATAGATAAATTTTGAATAAATACCTAGAGGTTAGTGCTGCTCGTTTACCCGCCTACCTGAACGGAATATGAGCTCCGATGTACCAGATAAGGAACTAGAAAAACAAATAGTACAGAGATTACAAACAAAAGAACATTTTGCATAAATCCAATTTAAACCAAATAAATTGTGGAAAATCATTTTATCAAGACAAATTAAAAAAGCTTCCTGTAAGACTAGTACAGCTGGTATGTGATTTAAATCATATTTTATTTTCTCTAAAACATCTGTCAAAGAGCCTAAAACATTATTTCACTTTTTATTTAATCCTGAAATCCATAACTTAATGTTTTACATACTTATGTAACATAATATGGCACATTTTCTTCCAACAAATCGTACTGACACTTACTTTCAGTTATTTACATCTGCTGACGGTAAACACAGTGATCACAAACAGATCCAGTAAATAAAAAAACCCACAGCAATGACAAATAAAAACATATTTCATGTTGGGTCATTGTGCCATGCATGCCATGTTGTCTCTTCAGGCAATGAAAGATGTCATCAAAGTTGAAACTTATTACTTAAAAGTAAGAACTTTCCATGTAAAACAAAAGTGATGTGATGAAGTGATTTAAAAACACGTTCTCGTAAGAGGAAAGAACAATCTTGTAAGAACTAAAGATTCATGGATCACTTTTAAATGGAGCTTCTCTGGCCTCGATACTCAAACCACAAGCCACTCGTACTGAATGTGTTTACGGCCTGCTAAATGTCGTTTATAGCATTTTTGATTTAATGATAAATCTGTTATAACTGTTCTCCCTCGCAGGTGATGTTCACAGAAGAAGATGTGAAGTTCTACCTGGCAGAACTCGCTCTGGCCCTCGATCACCTTCACGGCCTCGGCATCATTTACAGAGACCTCAAGCCTGAGAAGTATGCACATGCACACACGTTCACACAAATACACACTGTTGCTTTTCCATTTGTTCCACTTACTCATCATCAGCGTAGTTAGAAATCCCAGCTACTAGTAAACAGTAGCACATTTTATCCAATCGAACGTCCAATCAGAATAAGAATACATCATGTGATCGCCTCAGTTTAACCAATCGGCCTCGAGTGGAAAGAATTTTTTAGTCTGATCCGGTGGAGGGGAGGGGGGGTGGGGGGTGGGAGGGGTTAACCTCTTCAGGATTGGATCAGCACGGAATCTTCTTGTTTCCGTGGTGGATGTTGTTTCTGCGCATGCTTGAACAACGTGAGGGTTATGTGACGTAATGAGTTTTAGGGAGAACTTGTTAAAATCTTTCCATCATGATTGCATCCCTTTTATCTAGCATCCGTCTCAGCTGGAATCTCTGATTTCAATCAGATCGATGACATATTTGTCCATGTAAACGGAGCCTTAGATGACTAAGGAAAGCTAACACTGTAACATACAAGAAACACTACAGATGACCTCACACTTACGGTGTTTTTACTGTTTTTACTTTTCTACATACATGGTAGTTTTTCTGGAGATCTATGAAATATGTACTAATGTCAGTTTGCAGAAGAACAAGCCACAGCTGGTCCCACTACACAGTGGTTTATTTTGCCATTACATTCTCACAATATTAAAAACCTGCAAACAGTCTAATCTCTTCTGTTTTGACCTCTCCAGCTAAATCACACGTTAAACAGTCCACGACTTCACGTGTTAAACATGCAGCACGTGCATGTGAATATGTAGGTCACAAGTTCAGACGAGAAGGATGGAGCTCCCTAATGCAGTTATGGTCCTTCCAGGAGGTTCATTTAAATAATATTCTTTTAGAAAGCTGCAGGGAGCTTCAGGTTTTTGCCCCATTTCATGCTGTTTTGCATCAGATGTAGAGCGTGCAGATTTAGTGTGACCCATAGTGCTGTAATAGACCTAAACCAGTTTTATATTAAATAAAAAGATAGATGAATAAATAGATAAAATCACGACTTTATACAAAACTTTTATGATTTTATATTGAGTAAATTTGTAGTTTGTACTTGAAGATATTTTTACCATCTCACTAAAAATGAGTGAAGCATGTGTAAACACACACTCTCACAGTGAAATTGCGGAATTAATCATAGATAGTTAAAGATGTGTGAATGTTTTTCAGTGTGTGTGTATATATATATATATATATATATATATAAAAAGGATATGATGAAATACTTGGAAGGTATAAACTTGATGAATGTCAGCTATTTTGTAGACTGTGAGTATTTTCGTTAAGTGTTGGTGAATAATTGACAAACCATCTGTTGGTTTAGTAAAAAGGGCCAGGTATAAGTTTTCTTTCTTCTCCCTGCTCCTTGTCAAACATGATGGTGTATTGTACTTCTGATTTGATTTGTTTTGTCTTGTCTATCTTGCTTGTGAATAGCCATGTGAGAAATAAACTGTCAAAAAACCCAAAGCATTTCTGTTGTTTCAGCATCCTGCTGGATGAAGATGGACACATCAAGCTGACCGGTGCGTAATGTTACACCTTTGTGTACTCCTGCTGCTCATTTCCGCTGCTTTGCCGGTGTTGTGTGTTCCTATGTTTCGTTTTCCTGCTACTTCAAGTGTTTAATCTCAAGTTGGCACTAATGTGTTTCACGTCTCTGTGTTCAGACTTTGGCCTCAGCAAGGAGTCCATAGACCACGAGAACAAGGCCTACTCCTTCTGTGGGACGGTGGAGTACATGGCTCCCGAGGTGGTGAACAGGCGAGGGCACACGCACAGCGCCGACTGGTGGTCGTACGGCGTGCTCATGGTGAGGAGATGCTGCTCAGTCACTGGAAGCTTCCTGCTGTTTGTGTTCAGAAATGTGCTCTTCCGCTTCAGTAATCAGATTACAGTGAAGCTTAGTTCACAGGTTATGTTCTCCAGGTCTACTAGTGTCAGCTCCATTTTTCTAATTATTTATTATCTAATATCTACCAAAAAAAAATAGCTGTAACTCGTCCCAACCACATGCATGCATGCACTCTAAAAAATTTATTTTCCAAACTTTATTTGCACTTGTTTCCATAACAACCAGGCACTCTTTACTTCCTTAAAATACTCGTGGCCACGTTGAGCTTCCGTACCGTTGTATGACGTGAAGTCTCTGACAGGAATGTGGTGCTAGATGGAAGTTTTTTCCCCTCAGGGGGAAACGGTGTTTTCTTTTGCTCACATTTTTCTAGAAATATTTTTTTGACAACAACTTGGCTTTAAGGCAAACAAGCTCACCTTCACTGTGAAGTGCTCCACATCCTGGAGGCTGAAGTATAGTGCTCTAACCCAAGCCTTAACTTTAATAAATATGCATTAATAGGACTTAATTTCCTCCCAAAGCTTCAAACTTTTGATAAACTTGTGTAGATTTTGTGGACATGCACATCTAATTTTGACCACTTGTGTGTTGGGGGTTTAATCCTCTTACAGGATTATCATGATGCTGAAACCTTTCAGTCTGAAACTGAGCTAATACTTGCAGAAGCTGAGAAAAATATCTAATTATTTCATTTCATGGTGTCATCTTGAAATTACAAGTTTAAAGATAGAAATCAGCCCTTTTTGTTTACATGAAGCAAAACAAATTGACCTGTGATCTGCAGAAACTGATCACTGACTATGTGTGTGAAGGGGTGTCCATAGCTGGGTCAAGCCAGAAATGGGTTGTTTTGTTTGCTGTGTTATTAGAACAGACACTTTCTTCTTCTACTGGACAAAGATGAGGTTGACCAGCTCCCACATATCTGCTTCTACCAGAGCTTCTTACATAAATCATGATGTAATTACAAAAGATATCAGGCCAGTGTTTCTGATGCAAACACATCAAAGATTATTCAGTTTAAAGATCAGACGTCACTCTTTAGATTCTCTGCAGCACCGTGCGGTACAAAATGTGTCTCTACAGAAAAATCATTGGAAAAAAATCCGAAGCTTTGACCGTGACACATTTCTGTTCTCTTTCTCAGTTTGAGATGCTGACGGGAACGCTGCCGTTTCAAGGCAAAGACCGGAAAGAGACAATGACCATGATCCTCAAGTGAGACACTTTATACTGCCTGCACACTCATATCCAATCTCCTCATAACAGCTTTTATTATAACGCACATTACATCTGAGAAGAGACGGGAGAGAGAAAGTACGAGAGGCTAAGGCAGCCCAGGGGACACTCGGGGATTTATATTAATGGAGACACTCGGGAGGAAGATGATGATGATGAGGACTGGATGGATAGAGAAGGAGAGAGTTGAGTGTGCTTTTAGCGATTTATAAAAGCAGGATAAGAACAAGGTGGAAGTGAAAGAGAGAATGTGATCGTGTTGAGAAGAAAACTTAAAAACAAACCTGAGGGGGAAATGTTAACCCTTCCCGATTCCTTCATCTCTCTTTCACTCTCAGTATCCGTCTGCAGGGAAATGCTGAGCAACGTCTCCAGAATGCTGACTTTGCTTCCTCTGACACGGACATTTTATTGTCTAGTCTTTCAGATACTTCAATTGAGATACACAATATGGACATTTAATATCTTTGTCTCTCTAATTTATCATTCCAGGTGCCTTTTAACTCTATTTCTCATTCTGTTTTTATCTTTTTTTTCCGTGCAGAGCTAAGCTGGGAATGCCACAGTTTCTCAGCTCCGAAGCTCAGAGTCTCCTCAGGAACCTTTTCAAACGCAACCCTTCCAACAGACTCGGTAAAACATTCATGCATGAAACTTGCTGGGGATGTGAAATGTGCTGGAGGCAACATAACAGTGCAATACCTGGAGAGTTACACACAAGGATTATTGTCCAAAGCCTATTCATTGCATTAGCGAGATAAAGGGTAATGATAAAAGCATGAAATCCAATGTTTGAGCTGCAAAAATCTGGTCTTCTTGACAAGATTTAGAAATAATCCAGTTGCGTGATGGCAAATAAATTTGGTTTTAGCATTTAAAGTGCGTAAAATCTGTGTTTTCTGACAGATAATTTTTATTTATATTGTCAGGGATGGTCACCTCCAGTCCTCGAGAGTCGCTGTCCTGCAGGTTTTAGATGTTTCCTGCTCCAACACACCTGATTCAAATGAAATGGATCCAACAGCTTGTTGTCAACTTCTGCACAATGATCCATTCATTTGAATGAGATGTGTTAAAACGGGGAAACATCTAAAGTGTGCAGGACCGGAGCTGGCTATCCCTGCGCTTCTTTGTTGAAGATGTAAAATTGTTTCACTTGTGAGTTTGAATTAAAAATGTCTCGTTTATCGTTATGGAAACACTTCTCCAGAGTGTAGATGATAATATGGATACGTGCAAACATTTGATCTGAAGCTAAATTAGAATTTTTGTTCTGTTGATTTTAACAACAGACACAAATTTGTCCTCAAAAACTCCACCAAACAGTTTATACCATGAAGCACAACTTGGGAAAACTTCTCCCCTCCCTCTCTGCCGTGCTTCAGCCTCTAATGCCCCTCCCTGCTGAGGTGACTCGTAACCACGGCAACTTGATTTCTCTCAGGAATCGTGTATTATTGCATAGCACATTTGAAGCGTACCATTATGAACGATTCGGGGGTAAATATGTGGATTTAAAGGTAAAAACGATGTGGCGTTTTAGGTTTTAAATGAACTTTGCTACAAGTTAAGTTTTCTGTTGTTGTTTAATATGAGTTCGGAAACTAAAACGATGCAACTGGCCACAACCCTCACAGGTTCAACCATCTTCTCAGGTTACGGGAATTAGGCTAGTTGGAAACGTGTAATAAACTACATCAGAGTATTGGTTTGGATGAGCCTCGTTTAGTTAGATCTGACTTGTGTTGTCGAGACTCGGATGGGAGTTATTTTAGTTTATGTTGCCCTCTTGCGAAGTTGCGTTTAATCTAAGATGTTTTTGTTTGTAGGAGCCGGACCAGACGGAGTGGAGGAGATCAAGAGGCATTCCTTCTTCAGCACCATTGACTGGAATGTAAGTTTCTTTATTTAATTAACATTATGAGCGCTGGGATTTAAACAGACCGTAACTCTGCTTTTATTATTTAGTTTTTTTCACTCTTGCTCTGGCTGAGATGTTTCTAATATTTCTTCTCCATTAGAAACTCTTCCGCAGAGAGATCCCCCCTCCCTTTAAACCAGCTTCGGGACGACCTGACGATACGTTCTATTTCGATCCAGAGTTCACAGCGAAAACACCCAGAGGTACCACTGCCCCCTCCTCCCGCACCTCAACCTCAGCTGAGAGCTGAACTACATTCTCAGTAAAAATCTGATTTCATCGCGCGTTGAGGATTAACGGCTATTTTTGTGCCTTCTTCAGACTCGCCAGGGGTCCCACCGAGTGCCAACGCCCATCAGCTCTTCAGAGGATTTAGTTTTGTGGCCATAACGGAGGAAGAAACACAACCACTACCCAGCACTATTGTAAAGGTGTGCGCAAACTCACTGCAAACTCTAATAATCTGGGTTAAACATTCATAATGGAAGGTCTCAGAATAGATATGTTGAGTTAAGGTTTTTGTACATGAACACTTCTGCATGTTCAGAAATGTCGGCTACATTTAAACAGATTATTTGCATCAAGTAAATGTTTTTTGAGAGTCATTTGTCCGCTCAGAGCCACCATACACATAATTGTCATTGATCAAAATGACATTTGACGGGTCCTCTCGGTGGTCTTGATTTTAAAGTGTGGTTCCAGTATCGCCTGCATCAAACTGGACCAGTAACGTCCAGAAATACACCTGGAAATGATCAGATGGTTCACTCCTGCTTTATTAGCTGCTACAACTCCTCTTGCTCATATTTAGAGTGCATGAACCCGGTGTTCAATGAGACTTTTTCAACTTTGAAGAAGAATGAGAGAATAAGAATAAGCCTCCACACGTAACATGTCTGAGATTACTAGTTTAGTAAATAAATCTTGAATTATTTGAAATTGTTGTTTGGAAATTTGTCATTTGAAAATTCACCTGCTTTAAAGCCACTTTTCCTTTATAACACAGTCAAGTCCTCATTAAGTTGCAAACCTTTTGGCTCCATCGGATTATGCAAAGAGTCGCTCGTAAAGACATTTTTTAACTAAAAACCAGATGTCTCTGGTTATAAATAAGGAATCTCTGAGACGAGATTCGACACATGTGCAGATGAGGTTGTTTTATTTCTGGATTTGTCACTTTTAGTCCGTAAACCTGATGGAACTAGTCACATTTTATCTGATGTTGTTCATGTTAAGATAGAAATTCAACATAACTTTTTACCAAGAAGGATTTTTTATGTTTCACTTCACTGAAATTTCCAACCTCTGAATTAAAAATGATCATTATTTTTATTTTATTTTGTATTTGAAACCTCTTTCAGTCGAGTATTTGGCCATTTTTTCTGCATCTGTCTTTGTACATGTTCATACCCGGGAGTATTGGGTATTAAAAGTAATCTGTGTTTTCATGTAGCAGCTTCACCGGAGTACTTCCCAGTTCTCTGATACCTATGAAATCAAAGAGGACATCGGCGTCGGTTCCTACTCCATCTGCAAGCGCTGCATACACAAAGGAACTGGCATGGAGTACGCAGTCAAGGTGAAATCCATGACATTATTATTTCTGCTTTCAGTTTGTGTATATAGTCAGGGTCTCATTTAAGATTTCAGTTCATTCGAAAGGTGCTGAAAACCCGGTTGGATCTTTGTTTTATATTGTTATTCCTACTTTAAATGTATTAATTCAGCTCCGTACACAACATACAGGAAAAAGGATCAGTTTCTCACATTCTGCTCTATCTTTTTTTTTTTTTTTATCCTAATTTGTGTGTAATGTTGTTCAGATTTGTCCTGTTAGATTAGATATTACAAGTCAATGTTTCAAACGTGCTCATGCTCTAACTCTGGAGGTTCACTTTGTGATGGACACTAATGGATTTGTGTCTTCCAAAGCAGCTAAAAGCCATCAGTTACACTGTGAGACATTTTAGTTCACTTAGTCTCAGACTCACTGACCTTGTGTGTCGTATCGGACAATCACTTTCTTTCCTGTCAGCTGAACATGTGAATGATCCTAAAACAGGAGCCATGTTGCTGCTTTGACAGTGATTTTTGACATTTGCTATATTTTCCCTCCTTCTTAAAGGTTTAAAGAGCTCAGATAGTTCAAATAAATACTGCTTATTTCTTAATATGTTGTAACATGCAGTAAATGAACAAGAGTGTAATAAATCTGTCCCCCAGACACCTGCTGTAGGAGCTGCAGCGCTCCACTTTCATTTGGTGTGTCGGTGGTTTGTGTTGCTGGTTTGGAGGAAGCTCAGTCCTCTTTTTATAGATTCAGGTGACCTCCACTGTTGCTATGACGAGCAAGGTTTCAACTAAGTATTTATTGAATTATTATAATTAACTTTTGTTCATGTAATCCTTTAAAAAACAAGTGAAATAGAACTTGAGGTGGACGACAAATACAAAATATAAGGAAACAAACAAGTAAATAAAACAATACATAAACACAAGGGAATAAATCAAATAAAATCAGACCAACTAAATCAAGAAGAGCCAATAAAATGAAGTAAAATCTCAGATAAATGTGTGTTTTAACCCCTTTAATGCCTGAATTTATCTTTCATTTTCTTTTCCTGTTTATCATTGAGGCAAACTTGGTAATTACAATGTATGTGTAACTATGACATTTTATAATATATTTGTGGCAATGTATTGGATGACTCACTAATAACATCCTCACCCATACATATACTAGAAAACAGCCTATAAATAGACGTCTATTGTAGTGGACACAGGGCATGAAAGGGTTAAAAAGGATATAAAAATTAGATACAGTAAACATGAGGGAATAAATTTAATAGAAAAAGAATGGAATAAAATGAAATACAGTTAAATTAATAATAATTATACAAATGAATGATGAATAAAGCATATAGAAATAAATACATAAATAATAGTAAATAAATAAATACATTTAATAAGTGTTTTGTTGCACATTTGCACCAATAGACAAAAAAAAAACACTTAAAGTGAGTTGTAAAACTTTTTCTAGGTTTTTTTTTTATCCCCTCCATTCCTCCATCCTTTATTCAGATCTTCTAAATGTGAATTTAAAAAAAAATGACTATGGGTCCCCCACCTTTTTATAAATCCTAAACACGGTTGGTGTCTGTTGCAGATCATCAATAAGGCCAAGAGAGACCCGACGGAGGAGGTGGAGATCCTGCTGAGATACGGGCAGCACCCCAACATCATCACCCTGAAGGACGTGAGTCAACCGAAGCGCAATTTCTTCCTCAGTTTCCTTCGCATCTTTTTAAACTATTATTACAGAATAAACAAAGTCAGTGAGATGCACAACTTCTACACATTCAAAACCTCATTTGAGGGACTAAACGACAAAAGCTACATTTTCTCTAGTTGTTTTGTTATTATTCTTTTACATCTATGACATTTAATGTCCGTATAATCACTCATGTGAGTAGTGTGTGTCTTTATTTCTAAAGCTTTTCTTCTTTATGAACAACTAGAGCAGTTTGGAAATAAATGTCATGGATTATAATGCGCTCCTTTAATTCACTTTTAGATCAAATTCTCGTATGAAGTCTTTCTGACTGCTTAATACGAAGCATTTATCTGCTGAGTTTATCTCGGATGACTAATTCAGGGTCGCTTTCCGAACACGGGGGTCAGCCTGATTGTGTGGTGAATTTGTTTGTGCAGCAGGTGGGCTCGCAAACCAGTAATTTCCCTGCTCTGATTCTAATGGCTGTAAGATTTCCTGTGACTCACCGCTGATTGGAGTTAAAAATACCCACCTGCAATGAAAGTGCCCCCACTCGAATCATCTCCAGGAGCGATAATTAAAAGTGCGTTCACGTTTTAGTTCAGTTCCTTCCGGCCGCTCGCAGAGATGATTCACACCTCTCTCTTTAGAGATGATTAATATCTTAAGATCATGTCAATGTTTTTTGTTCATCCTGAATAAAATCTTTTAACTCAGTGATTCGCTGGTTAACCTTTTACCGCGTGTGGGTTCGTCGATGTTTCTGTCGTAGGTGTATGACGACAGCCGGTCGGTGTTCTTAGTGACGGAGCTGATGAAAGGAGGCGAGCTGCTGGACAAAATCCTCCGACAGAAGTTTTTCTCTGAGCGGGAAGCCAGCGCCGTTCTCTACACCATCACAAAGACTCTGGAGTACCTGCATGTACAAGGGGTGGGTTTGCCGCAAAGAGAAGAAAAATCCTCACAGATTAAATCAAGTTATCAGTTTTCTTTGATGTCAAATGAAACACACAAGAGTCTTTATTTCAGAGCAGAAACTGCTACTTTAATGTTTCTTATTTGCAGTTTTAGATGCAGGAATTTGCATAAGTGACTTCATCCTCAAATGAATGCAAATGAGAAGCAGCTAACTCAGGTTTTCATATTAACCATGAGCTGGATCATTTGGATGTGAACTGTTACTGCTGTGTCCTTATCTGCAGGTTTTTCTTGCAGTGCAAGTCAGGAGTGTCTAAAGTCGGCCCTCAAGGACCGCTGTCCCGCAGGTCTTGCATGTTTCCTGCTACAGCACACCTGAATCAACATACCTGGGCAGCACTTTGACAACAAGCTGTAGAGGAGAGCCATTTAATTCGAATCACGTTTGTTGAATCAGGGAAACATCTGAAACCTGCAGGACTGAGGTCCCAGAGGGCCGGAGCTGGACACCGCTGGTCTAACATGTCATGTAGGGCTGCACTTTAATGGGAAAATGTTCCTTCTGAAACTTTGAATCTTGCAAGAAGTCTTCATCACGCTTTGACTCACAATTTAAAATATGTTGCAAAGAAGTTCTTGGTGTTCAGATGGTGTTCAGATAGTTTTCAAAGAAGTGAAGACACAAAAAAAACTAAAAACTTTGTGTAGTTTAGGTTTCAGAAACAAAAAGAGGATGTTACATAAATGCTTTTTCTGAAGTTTTTCTTCCTCTTTTTGTATTTTCATTGTTCTAAATCAACTAAGCAGCATAAACAGAGGAAGCCTAATCATTTTAAAGACTGATAGAAGCTGTCAGCTCTTCAGTATGAGGACGTAAACACAACTCAGAGCTACGACAGAAAGTGTAACAGAAGTAATATACAGCAAAGATGGGACAGAATTTGGTAATGTGTTCGATTATTATTTTCAGCTTCCATATGTTCTGAAAATCTTTGTTTTCACAAAGCAGTAAATTTCCTCAGATCGTACGCGATGCAGAACCAGTCTGATCCAGTTTTTCTATTTAGAAAACCAGTCGGTGAGCTAAAAGCTGCCACGATGGCAGATAAATCGGAGCCACGTCAGCTCTACATCCTGGTTTCTTTCTGTTGTGTGTGCAGGTGGTGCACAGAGACCTGAAACCCAGTAACATCCTGTACGTGGACGAGAGCGGGAACGCTGAGTCTATCCGGATCTGCGACTTTGGTTTTGCCAAACAGCTGCGAGCAGAGAACGGCCTGCTCATGACTCCGTGTTACACTGCCAACTTTGTCGCCCCTGAGGTATGTCATTTTATCCTGCCCTCTTCACGCGTGGTATGCGAGACACCGTGTCATTAAGTTGGCATTTGTTATTCTGTGTAACAGAAAAGGCTAATTACACTCCAGGTTTGCGAGGGGGGGGTAGATGATCTGATTAGTACCACTCTGCACAAACTTAGAGATTCAGTAAGAGTTGATGAAGCGCCTAGGTATTGTAGTTTACACACTTAAGGTACGATTAGGGACTCTGTTCAGCTGGGGGGGTGCAACATTCTTCCGGACCGAGATTGCGTTCATGCTGCACAACTCAAATGAATCAGACCTTTTGAATAACGCGTTCCACTCTCCGCCAGACGCGGCGCTACACCATGAGTTAATGAAGAAGGCAACGAGAAAAAACGAAGAAGAAAACTTGTTCCTCTATATGTCAACGCAGGACGACTTAGTTTTCTAGTTAAACAGCTAAATATGGAGCTGGATCAGATCCTAACGGTCTAGATCCTATTTCTATGAAAACATTTCCCGAATTCTTTCACGTTCACGTTTCAGCCATTACTCCCGCCCAGAACCGCCTATTGTCCCACACACATGTATGTTTTGGTTGCGTTTACCCAGAAGGCCATGCGCCGAACCCACAATGCACTTTGTTTTGTGGTCCGCTTCCTGTATTTGGTCCGCTTGAAGCAACCGAGACCCGCGATTGTCGGCGGACCGAGTCCACCAAGAGTTGTTTTTACTAAAGCAGCATTCGTCTCATCGACAGCTCGACTCACCTGACGTAGTTTGCAGAGTTTCCTCGTTTGAAACAACTCACACCGAAGCAGAGGACGGTAATTCCTTCTGCCACTGGATTCATTTATAGTTAACGAAGTAGCATCCAATAAACTAAAGACTGTTTCGTGCCACATTTCTTCGGGGTGCATGTGGGATCGTTGGGGGTTTGACATTATTATTGTCAATAAAAAGGGGGCCTTGCAGAAAAAGTTTGGGAACCTCTGCCTTAAACTACAGCCCAGTTCTGAATGTTGGATACAGTTGATGCAGCGTCCTCTTAACCAGTAGCCTAGGAAGTTTTTCATTAAGAGGGCCATACATGATGGCCAGCAAACGACAGTCCCATTATATTTGTACAGGTGAATGGTAAATCCATCTATAAGCTGCACGGGTTCAGGATTTCATAGAGATAAAACCATACAGACGTCATCAAAACATAGATACATAGACCCAGTTTCCATTTTTAGTTCTTCAATTAAAGAACAGCTCAATATCCTGGATGCAGAGAAGCTCCGTCCCGGTAGCGTATGCAGGATTACACCATCTGCTGTTGACAAGCAGTGCAATCCGTCTACCTTTGCTCTTACCTCTCTGTCGGCGTGTCGTCCGGTAGAGTCGTTGGAGTCCAGTAAAGGTTGCTGCAGCCGAGTCTCTGTGAAACACAATACTGCATTCCCGATATTCCTACAGTGTCCTTGTCAGCACTCTGAGCTTGTCCACTTAACCTGCCAGCGAGCTCACATTCCCAGTGAAGAAAAAGAGAAGAAATAGTTTAAACTTCCTCTTCCTTTGCTTCTCTCCATCCTGATTGTGTCCTTTTCAACCCGTCTGGTTTCAGGGTTTTATTTCCGGCTTTGGTATTTAGGAAAGCTCAGTCAGCTGCTCCAAAAATAGATTTCCCGGTTTGTTGCTGTTGTTAGTTACCGTCCAAGCTCGAAAGTCTGCACATGTGATTAATCATTGTTTCATCACATACAAGCATAATGAAGATGATCATGTTGAAGAAACATAGTCACAGCACAGCTAACAAGTTCAGGACAGCGAAGTATTTTATAAACTTGATCATGTTGAAGCTTTGTTTCAGCAGTGTGAGAGAAAAAGGAGGGAAGTGTTTATTCAATGTGAAGTAAAACCATTATTTTACCCGCAGGTGCTGAAGAAGCAGGGCTACGATGCAGCGTGTGACATCTGGAGTCTGGGAGTCCTGCTCTACACAATGCTAACAGGGTCAGTCCGACATGAGAACATCTGTGTTCCTCTCCCATCAAAATGAATCTAACATATATTTAGTTGGACTTCTTGGCCTGATCTGGTGCCTGCGGACGTTTTTGTGTTTCTTTGGCTGAAATGATAACATCTAAAATTCAGTTGATTTATTTAAGAAGAAAGTAATGAAACCCTCCAAGAGTTTGTCTCTGTTTTGTGTTGAAGCATCAAAACTATGAAGCAGCACACGATTGTTTAATAACTCTGAATCAAGTAAAGACGTATTTAGAAGTTTAGGATTCGGAGTCGGGATGTTTAGGAAAATTATGGTTTTTACTCTGTCTGCAGTTTCACTCCATTTGCTAACGGTCCAGAGGACACACCGGAGGAGATTCTTGCTCGCATCGGCAGCGGGAAGTTCTCGCTCAGTGGAGGATACTGGAACTCTGTCTCTACTGAAGCAAAGGTGCGGACGAGAAAACTTCCTAAAAACCTTGATTTCAATGTGCACCATGATTTCTTTTAAATTAGATGTTAAACAGTCACTAGAAGGTGATTTTAATTGACTTGTGGCCTCTGACCCTTCAGGATCTGGTGTCTAAGATGCTGCATGTGGACCCCCACCAGCGGCTGACAGCCGGTCAGGTCCTCCGACACCCCTGGGTGACGCACAGAGACCAGCTGCCCAAATACACCCTGAACAGACAGGACGCACCGCACCTCGTCAAGGTATCCACCAGCGACACGTCGAGCTCCTACAAAATGTCCTCCTGCTTTAAAAACCCCAGCATCAACAATGTTTACATGACAAATAGATTTTAAAAAGACAATATGTAAAAAAAAAAAAATTGCCAGCTCATCAGAAATGATGCAACAGAAAAAGTTTTTCAAGTGAAAGTGAACTGCGTCGTCCGGATCTTTGCTGATGGGAAAAAAAGATCTTTTTAATTTTTACTACTGTTGGCATTTATTTTTTCCCACTGTACTAATTGATTGATGAAAATCTAAAACCCCAATTTCAAATGGTTAAATCTCATCTGAAATGTTAGGTACCATGAGATGTGAGACAAATTGGTAGAAATGTGAGTTAAAATGAAATTAGAGCAGATTTTCATGCCGGTACAAGCTCTGAAATCTGATTTTCTATGTAGTCATAGGGAAGCTGTGATTAATCGGCTCCACCAGTAAACAGATTGGATTTATTTGTAGGAGTATTCCCATTATTCATCATCGGTAACAGTGAAGACGATATTCCACATTAGTTGATTTAACATGACAGAAGATGTGTTACTATGTTACTATGTTGGTTTCAGCCTCCATAAGACTCACATTTAAAGGTGCAGTGTGTATGAAAAACAAAACAAAGGTCTATGGTAGAAAAATGTTAACCCTTTAGGGGCTTCAAAGGAAATTTTGATATCAAGAATTCATACGGTTGGAAGTGGTTAGAGAAAAAGGCACAGAGTAGATGGGAAAAATGTTGAATAGCTGAGTTTATGACGGGGGAGTAAATTTATTCATCTCTTTAGCATATTGAGAGAGAATCAACAAATAGCTGAAAAAGTACTTCATCAACAGTGAAAAGGTATTTTGTGCTTTCTTTCACTTGGTTTTCCTCAAACTTTGAATAGGTCACCCTTCAGAAAAAAAAAAAGATGTAGAAGATGGAAAGGATTGAAGATTTTCGTGTCGGTCATCTTGTGGTATGAAGTGGTGACACTTCATGCAGTATTGTTACTTGCCACATTTATATCTACTCTGCATGGGTACACATACAGGGCAGCTGCCATATTTGTGCCACCATTTTTAATTACGGTGTCTCTGAATGGACAAACAGCTGTGTGAAGTGAGAGGAACCCTCTGAGCTTTAAAGCTGCTCAACTGGCTTTGTTTGTTAAGTGATAGACGACCGATTGGGATAAGTAACATCTTAAAGGGAGCATAGAAGAAGACAGTACACGGTGTTGGAAGTAGTTACCTGTAGTGTGGTCATCGCTGCACCTGAGGCCACTGGATCCACACACAGATGAAAACATGTTTGTCTGGAGAAATTTTGGCCACTGACGGCCACCGTCCATTCACAACTGAGCTTGGTATTTGTAGTTATCGCTATCCCCATCTTTACCACTAGATGTCAGTAATTCTTACACAGTTGTACCTTCAATGTTGCTTCTGTTGTTTCACCACATTTTCTCCAGGGCGCGATGGCGGCCACCTACTCAGCCCTCAACAGGAACGTCCCCGCAGTCCTGGAGCCGGTGGGCTGCTCTACTCTGGCCCAGCGGAGGGGAGTGAAGAAGATCACCTCCACTGCTCTGTGACCTTCTCCTCTTCCTCCACCTCTTCGCAACTCTGACCTCGATCCGACCACCGCCGGACCCCTCTACTCCCCTCCATTCCCCTCTCTGGTCCGGTCCAGTCCGGCGGGACAGACTACTGATGGACCTGGGAGCCGCTAACGCTATATAGGAGCCTCTCATCACCCCTCTCTCCCCGCCCTGTCCTGCACCTTAACCGGCTCTTTTGATTGGACCTCCTCTGCTGTCTTAGTCTTCGCTTTAGCCTCACCGATCGACAGCTGGATGGAGCTGTAAGGAAAACCTGTCGACTCTTTCCCGCCGCAGAGCCCTGCGGTGTTTTTGCTTCAGACAATCAGCGCTGCCTCGTAGACCCAGAGGCCGAGCGTATGTCAGCATAAAATGAAAGTACTGTATTTATTAAACTTCAGATGGGGGGGAAATCATAGGAACAAGGTAATTTAAAGTATGCATTTAAAGAGCTAGGCTCATTATCATATTGTTGTCACAGTTCTGCATAGCTGTAGATCCTGCATTTAAACCTCATGTAGCCTCTGAGATGACAGACTCTGCAGAAAAGGACAGAAGGTGGGAATCGCTCTATTGCCGTTTGCCCTCCAGAGGTAAAAACAAGTCTCTCGGGAGCTGGATTTTGTTTTAAGGGTTAGTTTTGGTGGCTAAAGAGACTTAAAGCTTCCAGAATTTTATCATTCAGGAGAAAAAAAAAGCAAAGAACAAAGATACAAGTGCTGTGTTGGTCCTGAGAGCGTCTGTCCCAACATCTGATCCATCTAATAATCACCCGTACAAACATTTAGATAGAAAAGGGAAATAAGTTCGGTCTGGAAATTACAACGAAGCTGATTCTGACGTTTCTCTCTTTGCTCAGAAAGCGCAGCTCCAGTTAGTTTATATTGTGCTGCCCTCTGGTGGCCATAAGAGGTTTGACCGTCAAAATACTGACACGCTCCTCGGTGTCTGTTTCTGTTTTTAATCCAGAAAGTATGCTCTTATTTCCGGCATTTATAATTACAATTTTATTTTATCATCAAACAACTCAAACAGATTTTTTTGTTTGCAAAAGCAGGCAAATCTAAATCAGTGGTGCTCACCTCTTCCTCCTCCAGTCATATTCCATAAAATGAACTCTTGCAGGAAAATAACAGAAATATGTTTTACTGTAAGAACCAAAAATCTGCCTCAAAGAAACAGAAGCAGTCAGTCAGATTGTTTTTGACTTTTGGATCAAAATTAAACTTTTATCACGAAGAAAATGTTTTTTTTTGTTTTTTTTACTTAATGTAAGAATACATTTCTCATAAAAGAAGCAGCTTTTATTTGTATTAATAGTTTTTTTCTACTTAGCTTTTGTAAAGTTTAAAAATGAATTTCAAAAACAGGCTTTCACATTTCACTGAGTATGTTTAAATTAAGATTTGTCTTTAAGTTTTATATTTGCTTTAACATCAGGAGAGGATATCAAGAAATGTTGTCTTTTTTTCTGAAAGGAAACTTTTCAATTTTTTTACCTGAATTATTTGCATTATTTACTTACCTGCTGGTTACGTTTCTGTCTCTGCAGCTCTGATAGAAATCAGTGGAATTAAGATATTAAAGTTAAAATCTTTGTTAGTTTTTGACCCGCTGAACAAACCAGGCCATTAGCTACTTGTAAGAGGAGAAAAGAGGAAACTTTCTATAAACATGCCCCGAGCACCACTGATTTAATACAACCTGTAAATTTAAACCAAATTAAATGTTTTCCCTCCTCCACAAAACAAAGAGGAGTGTAAGAGCCTCATCTGAACCCGGATCAATCTGCGAGCGTCTGTTTGAGCCGACTGATCATCTCCTGTCTGTGCAGCAGAACTGTAAATATGAACATGAGCAACTCAGGTTTCTACGAATCACGATGATGCATTTTTATAAGAGCGGAGGGAGGGAGGTAGATGTTATAAGCACACAAGTGTGAGCCGGAAACAGAGGGGCATTTATTAGACAAACTGTCTAGATTACATGAAAATTAGAGTTTAATTCCAAAACATGATGGATCTGTTTTGACTTTCTGGATGTTTCTTTTTAGTCATTTACAGTCTAAACGTTAAAATGTCTTTAAAAACAAAACAACAACAACCTTCAGACGTCCTGTTTTGGAGTCAAACTCTTCCGTCCTGACTTTGTGTTTCTACCACGTGGTCGTCCACGTGCAGTTTATGACGAGTTATCAAACCGTTTAAAGATTCAGCATAAAAACATTCCAGCTACGTTCAGGCTTCACATCCGCCTGTAAATCCTGTTTGGCGCCATTATGGAGGTCCGTTCGTCGAGAAAACAAAGGATCGGTTCATCAAATTACAGAAAAGAAGCCACTTTACAACAAGATGATTTAGTTTTAGTCTTAGAAAATGTTATTTGCCTACTTTGCAAAGAATAAAACTGGGATGGAATTTTTTTATTTTTTTTAAAATATGTAATAAGTAGCACAATATTGCAACTTTTTTGCACATTTGGTGGCATCATGCACAACAGAATCAATAGAAAGCTCATCAATAACTTCTTATGCAAGAACAGCAGTAAAACATTCTTAAGACAAAGATTTTCTTTATTTTATAAGACTTTGAACTGAAGGCTGCTGGTCCAACTCCAAGTGTTAGGATCTAAATAAGGGTGGCCGTCAACCACAAAAGCCTCCGTATATTTAATCAGATGTTTCTGTGTTCGATGTGACCTCCAGCATGGCTGCCAGACAGCGCTGCGTCCTGTCAAATCCTTCCAAAGCTTCCTGTGTGGCACCACAGTTTCAGTATTCAGGACCTTTAAGGTTCAGCGGATGATACAAACGACATAAATCTGTACCTGTGTGTGCCTCTGCCACGAAAGAAAAAGAAATAAAATTGTATCAGCGAGCAACCTGGAGACCGTGGAGGTCCGTTTTCACCCAGTGGAAAAAAAAAACAAAAAAGGAAACTTCAGCTGTGACTTATAAATAATGCAGCACACAGTAAAAAGTTAAAGCAGATTAAATGTGAAAAGTTTGGAGATAAATGTGAATATGAGATTAATATGACGGCAGTCTCATTTTAAATTGGAATTTGAATTTAGCTTTATTACAATTTTGAGGTTGATATTAAAATGTGGAATAAAAAGGCAAAAGAAGTGAGAATAAGTGTAAATTATTAGATTAAAAGTGAAACCTTTGGAGGGGAAATTTAAGTGGAAAAAAACCCTTTAACTCGTTATTTTGACCTTGAACCTGATAAATTCTCAAGTTTCACTCATAATTTTTTACTTTAATGAGTTTTTTTTTTTACCTCATATGCAACTTTTATGTTTCTAATGAAATTGTTTTCGAACTTGCTTCACAATCTCTATTTTTAATCTCATCATCTTAAATCAGCGAGTCAAAAATGTAACTCACACCAGTTTCGCTGCATGGCTGAAATTTTCTTTAGATTTTCTTTCACTGGCGGAAATTCTGCGTATTTCTTGGACGAGTGAACGATTGAAGACTTCTTCCTCTCTGTGGTCGTCTGAATGTCTCAACTTAAAGGGATGAATTTAGATTTTCTTTATGTTTTCTATATAAATTGAATATATTAAGTGTTGATCTCTGCCTCGTCTGTGAGTGTACAGCTCTGGGATAAAGAAGTATGATGGGATGATTTTTATTTCTGTAATTATAAGGAATAGCTGTCTTTCTTCTCTTCATCTCACTCCTCCTCTTCCTCTTTTATCCGTTCCTGTCAGAGACGTATTCAGCCCTGCTGCTACGCCAGCTCTCTGTTTTTATACCTGCAGCGAGAGTTGGTCTTTCTATTGAAAACAATAAAAAAAACAATAATCAGCTGAGAGGGTGTTTTTTTGCCTTTTTATGACCACATAAAGCAGAAGCTCTGCTGCTTTCCACCTCTGATGCCTCTTGTGTTTGATCATTTGTGACTTTTGATGGAAAAAATCTGCATTTTTCTGCATGAAATAGAATTTAGAAACAAATCTAGAAGCAAAAGGGAGGCATCTACCAGTAAAAGTGATGAGGCAACAACCTCCAGTTGAGGTTAATATTATTTACTCCCTGTTCAGATTTTGATTTATAACGTTTTTATAAAAATCGGTTTCTTCATCAGCCTTCATTGCTTCTATAAAACAATGTCTGGACTCTTCAAAATGTATTTTATGACCACTGTGGCCTTTATGTTTCTGATCATTGTCTTGTCAGAAACTCCACTGAAGCCTGACATATTTCTTCAAACCACCCGATTTTTTCCTCCATCAATCTGAAAATATCCTCATATTATTTTTGAAGGATAAATAGCACGACATTTTGCATCTGCACTTACTAGAAGTATGAATCTTGGGACTGGTTTCGCAGGCAAATGGCAACAAGCCTACAAGAGCGTCGGCCACAACAAAGAGTGCGGTGGTACCTGAAGGCAAGACAAAGCAGTCGGTACATGTACTCTGCAAGTTCTCAGTTGGTATAAAGAAGAAGATGGAAGCTCCTCACAATGCATGATGTTACCCCATTTCCATCACCCTGAGATTGTACACTAAGTGGTAGAGGAGAGAGGAGGAACCATTGCACTGGCCTATCAGAGAAGCGGCTGATGTCAAGAAGACCCATCAGTGGCTAGAAAGACGGCACTTATCGTGAAGAGTAATAGAGGACAGTGTCTGCAGTCTGAGTTGGAGGTCAAAATGGGAGATAATGACAGAGCAAAGATCTTCTGGGACTTCCACATCCAGACTAATAAAAGCTAAAAGCTACAGAAGAATCCAAGCTTCCCTTCATCTATCTGGGTTTTATGGTGTCTTCTACTCTGGTGAGACACTTCAGTTCTTCAACAGTATTCACAGAGTCCGAGCATGAAATGACTGGAGATGGACTTTGCCAAAATAACTTTATTTACAGACGTTTAAAAAGAACAAAGTCTACTAGATTTTATACTGAATGTCAAGTTTATAGTTAACACTGCTGTAGTGGGACTGATATAGAAACAATGAGTTGGTATGAAGATAAAAGTCCAAGATGTGATGTTTTAGGACTCTTTCCTTCCAAAGGAACTCCTTCCTGCCATCCCACCGCTCCTTCCTGCCATCCCACCGCTCCTTCCGGCCATCCCACCGCTCCTTCCTGCCATCCCACCGCTCCTTCCAGCCATCCCACCTCTTCTTCCAGCCATCCCACCGCTCCTTCCTGCCATCCCACCGCTCCTTCCTGCCATCCCACCGCTCCTTCCAGCCATCCCACCTCTTCTTCCAGCCATCCCACCTCTTCTTCCAGCCATCCCACCGCTTCTTCCGGCCATCCCACCGCTTCTTCCTGCCATCCCACCGCTTCTTCCGGCCATCCCACCGCTTCTTCCTGCCATCCCACCGCTCCGCTTCTTCCTGCCATCCCACCACTTCTTCCTGCCATCCCACCGCTCCGCTTCTTCCAGCCATCCCACCGCTTCTTCCAGCCATCCCACCTCTTCTTCCGGCCATCCCACCGCTTCTTCCTGCTGTCTTCTACAAATGTTCTCTGGAGAGCATCAATAAAAACCTGAACTCTAATAATAAAACCAGAAATTTACTGCGCTATGCTGTCAGTTATTTCTGTGGCCATGTGTCTCGTCTTTGTCTCCTTAACTTTTAATATATGTATTCATTAGTTATACAGGAGTTACATCCAGATTTGGAATACTGTGTAATGACTAATAAAGCCACTGTTATTATTGTGATATTAATTCATATAAAGCTGCCATTCAGTCGTATCAATGCAGTTTTTTTCCTTCAACTTTTGCTTAAATTTCTTTTTTTTTTTTACTAAAATTGAATTTACGTCATCTCCTTGGAAACAATAAAAACATGTTTAAAAGATTAAAATGGTATTAAAATACAACTGAAGTCTAATTTAATATCAACTTACAGAATGAGTTAAATGACAGAAATGTGTGGTATTTCCCTTTAATGGATAAGACAGACCAGCGAAAAGCACCACAGCACATAAAAACATACACAACTAATGTCTTGTTGCAAAATCTGCATTTGAAAATAGATTTAAAAATTCAATGAAAAACCATGTAAAACCAGTAAATGTCCAGTAAAAAATGGATGCTTTATGACATAATTCTAGCTAATGAACCAAACCATTTAGCACTTTGAACACTTCTTTTGTATTGTAAAAGTTTTTTGTTTTGTTTTTATCTTTAAGTTAGAAAAAGTTTGAGTTCACAAATGGACACGTATGAAGAGACGCCTCAAATCTGAACACAACACAACGGTAGCTTCACAGAGATAAATGTGAAGGGTGACGATTAAAGGAAAAGCTAAACTAAAATTTTTAAACGTGACTCATTATGTTTATGTCTTACCTTTACATATTGGTCATGATTTTGTTCCTCGTGCCTTTGGATGAGCAAAAATATGACATAAGAGACCAAACTGTGAATAAAGAGCTAAGGAACACTGTCAACTCACCTGCCAGATGTTCACAGGGTTCACCACCCTATGAAATATAAAAATCCTGTAATTCAAATAATAAATCAGAAAGGCATTTAAACCCTCATCAATGTTCAAATCTAAAATAAGATGCTTTAGCGGCTCATCAAGTCACAGTTTTCACCAGCAGATTCTCAGCTGCTAATGTCCCTAAAATGTTCAGAAACACAAATACGAGCACCTCCGGTACATATTCATGACCATCTGAGGACGATGGTGGGACGTGTCTGAAACCATCTGCGTAGCTAGAAGAGGTCTGCGGTCGCTCTACTCTTTATTCGACAAAACTTAAACAGGAATTCTAAAATGAGAAGTTTCTGTGATGCAGCTTCCTTTAAGTAAAAATACTGCTTGTAGAAAAATCTAGACTTTTTTTTTTCTTTTTGAATAGTTGCTTCCTTGTTATGAATGTTCAGTCATTTCTGATGTGCGTTCACCTGTGATGTGTGAAACATCCTTCCTATGAAATGTATCAAACTGATCCGAGTTACGTAAAAATAACACTCAATACAAACAGTGACGTTATTGAAGATGTAGTTTACCACGAGCACTAGAACGCACCGCGACTTTTATGTCATTTAAAGCTGAAAGTCTTCTTGGTTTGGACTCTTGCCGTCATAAACAAGCTTCCCTCTTAAACTGTGGAGTAAACGATGGATTCCCTGTGTTTTATCCGGTTTATCCTGGACAGTAATTTAGCAAAGAGAAAAACCTGATGCCACCTGGTCTGCATGAGATCATACAAAAGAAAAGTTTCCCAACTGTTACAAATGTTTGTGTCAATTTTAAGATGCATGAACATCTTTCAGGAGCCTGACAGAGAGAGGAGGTCACGGAGGAGCTGCTTCAGTCTAAAAACAACTTTAAAACAGGAACCATGTGGAACCTGGAGGGTCAGAAGTCGGAGTCGTCTGTAGCTGAGTTTTCAGCATTGTTGGACACTCCAAGAGTTAGCGGGTGGTTTTCACCCAACTCCAGTTCTGTCTTCTTCTTCTTGTCGTGGTTTTTGATGTGAATGCTCAAACCCCTTTCAGTCATTTCATAGATCTGACACCTGGCGCAGTAGTACGGCGACACGCCCACGTGCCTGAACTGGTCAGCAAGATACGAAACGAGGGACTTGAAGCTTTTATTACAGATGTCGCAGCGAGGGATGATGCCTGGGTGCTCCTTCGCCAGGTGTTTCCTCAGGCCCCACCTGGTCCCTTTATATCCAGTCTTATGTTCCGTATCGGCTGAGCACAGGTGGCAGGTGAACACGGCGTCCTGGTTGGCGTGGCGTTTCGTGTGCGTGTCCAGTTCGATCTGCGAGCGGACAGTCTGTTTGCAGGATGTACAGAAGAACGTCTTCCTCCCCTGCAATGTGTGTGCATGCTTTAAATGCACGGCCAATCCCGACGCTCTCTTGAAGATCTTGCCTGGCGGCGGGCACATCGTGCACACTAGTTTTTTACCTGCGGCTGAGTTGGTTTCTATCACATCACTGTAATTTTCTCCTGCTATCATCTTCCTTTTCTGGTTTACATCGGGTCTCAGCCTCTTGGGTCTGAACGATAAAGGAGCTCTAACATTCTCTCTAGCATCTGGATGTTTGGTAACAGGCTTTCTAGTCTGAGGCGATTGATCTACTGACATCATAAACTTGTAACTCTCTCCTTCCTCTTCAGGATTTGAATACTCAATAACATAAACACCATCCTCCTCCTCTTCCTCCCCTGCTACCTCCTCCTCTGCAGGGATGGAACAGTCCACCTCGTAGTACTTCGAGACGTTGCCTTTCATCTTCCCCCCGACGTGCGATTGGTCCTCTGCAATGTGAGTGTCGTCTATCCTCACCACAGTTATCTGGTCCGTCCCACCCACGCCGTCCCAGCAGCCATGTCCGGCCATGACTGAAGATGATTCTCCACCTCGAATGGCAGCTGGTCGGAAGACGTCTGTCTGGGGAATAAAACAAAAACATTTTATGTTTACTGACAGACAAAAAAGCTGATTTTACAGATTGAAAAGCTAAAATAAAAATATGAATAGTTCAGTTTCACCTGAGAAGTAGGAAATTCTATAAAGTGATAATGTAATGTAGTTCATATGATTTATTATATGTTAATGTATATTAAAATAAAGACAACCAAAGCAATTAAAAACCATAAACAACAATCTATAAAATGGATCTTTGAACGTATTTTATTGAAGTGATTTAGTTTGCAAAACGTTGACCACTGTATTAGTTATAACTCTTAAACTCTTCTTTAAGTGTTTAACTTATTTTACTCTTTATGCAGTTTATGTCAAATAGCAAACAAACAGCAGCGATACTTGTCTTCTTAAATGTTTTGCCCTCTTGATTAAAATGTGTTCAACTCTCCCAATATTCATTCAGTCATTTTTTCTCTCTCAATGTAAACAAACCACTGAGTCGGACTGACACAAATCCTGACCTGCAGCCATCAAAGCTAAACCTAGCATCACATCAGCTACAAACACAACCACAGCTAACGTTAGCTTAGCAACACGGCTGCTAATGTGCTCAAAAAATCTCCGGCCAAAAATATATTTTGCCTTTCATCCCGTTAGCTATGAAGTGGTTAAATCACAGAGTCTTTCTGCTAATCTAAATGTGATAAAATAATAATATTTATCGTTGCAAGGGGGTGATTTTGTGCAGTTACCTCCAAAGCGTCTGATTTCTTTTGAGACTGTGACAGCTCCTGCGGGAGCGGGGAGCGCCCCCTGGTGGCTGGAACGATTACTGACGTTCTCCATTACACATCAGGCAGACCTGATGAGGACAGGTTGTCAGCTTTGTCCACAGAGACACACTTCCTGCTACACTGCAGCAAATATGAAGATATAAGAACCGAGTTCTTCTCCAAAATAAAAATGTAGTTGGTGACTTTGATTCTCTACCTGAACAAAGCAAAATGCAACGCATCCTTGGAGAAAACAGAGGCAGCAGATGTACAAATGACCAAAACTACTTTACATCTGACAAGCTGTTGTCTTTGGCATTTTTCACTGATGCATTTCAAGAGATGGGAAAATGTTTGTCTATGTGAGAGGATGATAGTGGCAACATGTTTAAAGGTATATCTAAAACAATGATTTAACTAGAAAATTAAGACTGGTTTCGTTACTTAGCAATAAGATATTTTTGTGATACACATGTGAAAACAAGTATATCAGCAGAATACAATTGCTGGAAGCCTGTAAGCAGTCAAAGATTGATTGTCTCTAAGTACTCTATATATTATACCCTTAGGGATATTTTTGTCTGATGTCAGAATGAACCTAAATGCACTATAACCTTAATTTTTGAACTTACTGTCTTCACGCTTTTCAATGCACACATGCAACTGTTCAATGTTTAAGTACTTCTTGTACAACATGCTTCTCAACAAGGTGAATAAACACAAACAATCTTAAAAGGTGTCTGAACCTTGAAACGCTCACTAAATGTTCCAGTTCAATGACAGCTTGTCTCTAAACAGTCATCTTTATCACACTGTTGACATTCACACATCATCGGACCAAGACGACCATGTGACGAGTTATTGAGACATTGTCGTTTTCTATGTTGTGCTACACTCAGCTGTTGTCAGCTTTTCTTTCAATAAATGACATGAAATGGAAGAATTACCTCTGCATTATTCCGTATTGCTAATATTTTATGTTCTGTAAATTTCACTTGAAAGCTGAATATCCCGAACTTTTTGCTAGAAGTGTATAATTATATTAAAAAAAAACAATACATTTTATGTATTTTTTTCAAAGAAAAAAAACGACTTTTGTTATTGTAACAGTCAACTTTTCTAATAAAGTAACAATAGTTTGAATCCCAGGTCGCGCAGGCGCACACCGGCGAAAGGTCTCGGCAGTGACTAGCTAGCTTCCTGAACTGTTCAGTGTGGATCTTTCCTTCTGTGACTCTTGTAAACAGTTATTGTTTAACAGTTGAACATTTCTACTGAGCGGGGCTAAGCTGACAGAGGCGTGAAAGAATATGCCAAAAAATAAAGGTAAGCTACGAATGAAGACGTGAGACGTGTTTTTCAGAGTGAATTGTCTTCTCGCTGCTTGAGCCCGCCGTGAGGAAAACGTGACACCGCCGGCTAACACTGGTTAGCAACATATATCGGACTAATTTACCCCGTAGTCGCCGATTTTTTTTCGTGTGATATCGTCACCAGATGTGTATCGATCTAATAGGATGATGTACTCAATTTACGTCCGAACAGTTGCCAATATTCCCTGGGTCCTGATAAACTACCTAAAAACAAATTGAACTGCAATCCCGCTACTAGCTAACTAGCGAGTTGCTAGCAAGTTAAACCCCACCCCGACTGGCCCGTGACGTTTGCTTAATTAATTTTGATAAAACCCACCGCAATAACCAATTTTACTGTTGAATCATGTTATTAAACTCTGCTGAAGATATTATTGAGCGCACTAATATTTTTTAAATGAGCTAACAAGCATGGAAACGTTGACGTCATCTTTAGAGAATCTGACTTTTTCTTAAATTAGATCGTTGATTAGGGTTCCATTCAGATAATTAGGTCACGTGCCCGTGTATGATTGAACCTACTTACTGTTTACACCTTTGTTTATTGCAAGCTCAGAGGTCACTTAACTCATATTCAGACCTTTAGTTGAGTCACTGCTAAGTCTTGACCCCTTTTTTCTTTACTTAAAAAAAAAAAGTTTAATCTTTTAACTATAAATTTGTACTCATGGATACGAAGTATATTTGATATATTGTTGCTTACTGCTAACTGTCTTTAGATTTATGGCAATAATGGTTTTGCTTTTTTAATATTTAGGTCCTCTATCTCATATGCGTATTTATGTTTAAGAAATCTTCTAAAACAACTTTTCAACACTTGTTTCAAAGCTGATACACCTAGAAAGTTCTTCCACCAAAGACGTGTAGACGTTGAGATGTGTAATAAATACTGCTGACTCTGCTTATAGGTAAAGGAGGAAAAAATAGGCGACGTGGAAAGAACGAGAATGAGTCTGAGAAGAGAGAGCTGGTGTTCAAAGAGGATGGACAGGGTGAGTTCTGCTTCTGTTTTCATTTAGTTGCAAGTCATCACATCACGGTCTAATGTAGGTTTATACCTTTTCAAGCCTGATGTGACAGGTGTTGCATAAACATATGAAAGACACTTGATCATCTCTAGGCCAAAATTTAATTTACAGTAAAATGTATAAGTTTAACCACTCAAATTTTATATATATTCAGAAACTGAGAAATAAAAAGGTTTTAGAGGACAGGTTGCTTCTCAATGTGAAGATTTGCTTCCTTACTTTGGTATGTAAATAACACAAGCCCCACAAATTCGACTTGAATGTGAAGTCCAAGACTTATGAGGGGGGAAATTTACTGCAACAAGAGAGTTTGCATCAAATACAAATGCACATTATATCTAAAGCCTATCTATCTATGTTATTATCAGCTAACAACTGCAGTGCTTGATGCAACCAAAAGCTCTGATGGTGTGTCGTTGAGCCAGTGGAAGAGACTTTGGTGGTTTAAGGAAGTGTGAGAGCTTTGCCTGTACACTTAACACTGTTTAGACTTTTGAAATTTGTTGAGTATGTGAGGTATAAATGTTCATATTAACTGGAGACCCTTGCCAATATCTGTATCATATTAACTTCTGTGAAATATTATGTGAAATGATCACACTGAGGTATTTTGCACTTAATTAGCTGTAATAGTGATATTCCTTGTAGTCGTTTCAATTTCAAGTAAAACTCAGGAATAAATCAGTCTTAAAATGAATGTTGGAAGAAAAATCCTGCTTTACAATTTAAAATATAAAAAGCCTCAGAATTGATCGATTGAATCCAACTTGTACACTGTTTACCATCTCTGCTTAATTTTGTGAGTAAGCTACCCTTCTCTTTCTCATCCATTTCCGTGCCTCAGCTCATCTTCCTCTCCTCAAAATTATTTATATAGAGTTCCAATATGTCACACACACACTTTAACTTTGAACCATCAATCCAGTGCTACCTGTTTTTGATTAAGTCTTTAACTGTGTTTATGAAGGTGGCCTTTAGTTTTGTATTAAATATGACAAAGAGTTTTGTTTCATATGCATAGTTGTAGGGATGTTAGCAGTGCCTATTACAGATGATTCTAGTTTGTCATTAATGTTTCTGTATCTGTGAAACATTTTTTAGTTTTACTCTGTCCAGAATGCAACAGCTATTAGTTACCGAAAGATCCCTTAAATTGAGCATCCTTTGCTCTCTCTCTCGGCTTCTAGAGTATGCTCAGGTGATTAAAATGTTGGGGAATGGACGTCTGGAGGCCATGTGCTTTGATGGAACCAAGCGGCTTTGCCACATCAGAGGAAAACTCCGGAAAAAGGTAGGAATGTCCCGGCCGTCCTCTCGCACCTTTTCTGCACACATACAGGAAACCTCCTGACGTAATGCCACATCAGCACTTTCTCAATAGTCAGTCAGTCACCGTTAATGTGGCAGCATGGACTCAATTGACTGTGTGTGTGTGAGGGTCACAAAGTGCAGTGTGAGGCTGTGTGACCCCGTGTGATGTCTGCCTTGTTTGTTTCCCTCCAGGTTTGGATTAACACGTCAGACATCATCCTGGTCGGGCTGAGAGATTACCAGGTGTGTTGGTAGCTCACGCATGACACGGCTCAGACTGTTAGCATCGCGTTAATATCATTCACCTCATATGGAGCTTCACATACATGAACAGCAACATGTGTCATATCCAACACTTTAAGATAGTTGTTTAATGATGAGACCACATATTTACCAGGGCCTGTAATTTCCAGTTAATCCCTGAAAGCTTTGCTCGCTGGATGAAGTCGGTGTTCATCATTTTATATGCTAAAATAATTGACATAAACTCCTCATCCACCCTTTTCTAGGTGTATATGGACAAACCAGAGCTTATACAGGGGTGTCTTTATGTTGGCTCTAATTGGAAAAGCAAAAACAGCATAACTATCCCTCCTTGACCAAACCAGATTCACTGGTGGTGCCAGATTGTCCCTGGGCATTGTCATTGTGGTTACTGAGGTCAGGCACACCTGGATTAATCAGTTTGTCCACTAATGAAAGCCAGGAAACAAATGAGCTGTATGAAGTTCAGGAAGTAGTGGAGTTGTGCAAAGGGCCCATTATAAGTCAGCTTTAAATAACCAGCCAACAGCTTGTTTGGTTTCCCGCAACATTACGTCACTACACTTGTCTTCAGATATATGTTTGAGCCTCAGCTATCACTCTACAAAATCTCAGAATATCCCAAACGGACAGTTTATCTACACAGATCAGTTCTTCGCCAGCTAATCTCGGAGTATTATATCTATTATATTAGCACTATTTTAAACAACAGGAACACTGACTGGCATTTCCAGATGTGAACAGTACTAATGAACGATGCTGCAAACAGGATTTATGCATGTAAGTAGGATTTATCAACACCAGAATATAATATCAAAACACCTGGTAATGATTAAATAGGTACCTGATAATGCTATTTAAATTGTGAAAGCTGTATTTTATGCTCTATATAGTGTTGAGAATGGATGACATTCAAACATTTAACATATGACAATAGTTAAATCCACTTTTTTATTTATTTACTATTATTATAAAATGGGCGTGTAATTTGTTGTGGCTTACTGATGGATGGACAGTTTTTAATTTAGATTTTTCAGAAAATTAGAAAAGCTGTTTGAGTTGTTACAAAATGCAGCTTTTAAGATATTTGACCAAATATATAAATGTCATCATTAAATATCAGCTGCTTCTACACCATCATGAAAAATACACACGCATTTTTTTTTTACTTGTTTACTGCCAGCTGTCCACAAACTGCCTGTGCGATTGGCTTTTCCCCATTAACTATTGGTCATTGAAATTAATTTGATATCTTCTAAATTATATTTAGTTTATTCACATTTTAACTTGTTAGGAAATTTTAGTTTAAGTTGGTCAGTTTTATTTCATTCATCGCGCTGTTTCTGTGCTTTTCTTAGCGTTGATAGAAAGTCATTTTTAGAAAGATGGGTGAAATGCTTTTTACTTTATCATATTTTTGCATCATCACAGTCTCTTCTTTAGCTGAGAAAAGTTGCTGATGCAGGATCTGGTTTCAGTCAGGTTATGATACTCACCTTTTTTTCCCCTTTAAAGCTGTAACTTGATGCTTATAAGTTGTCAATCCCATTCTTTTACACACTATACAAGAGAGCTGAGTCATGTAAGAAGTAGTCCATTTAGGCTGGTCTTTCTGGATATATTTTATCTTTACCATCAGAACTAAAACTTCCACTTGTGTTGCAGGATAACAAGGCGGATGTCATCCTCAAGTACAACGCAGACGAGGCTCGGAGTTTGAAAGCTTACGGAGAGCTGCCAGAGCACGGTGAGTCATCGCCAACTTCAGAACGCTGCTTTGTGGGGAAACAAGTCCAGGATTTAACATGATATATATATTTTCCACCCTTTTTTACAATTTGACACCCTCTTTTGAGGTCTTACTGAAGTTTATGTGACACAAAAACAACAGACAGGACATCTTGACTTCCACACGGTCCATTTTAATCAAGATCTGTCCAACAGCTTCCAGCTGCAGTACAAACCTAAACTGGGTGATAATTGTACTCATTAACTCTTGAAGGACATGTTTATGATATCTTTTTTAGTCACCAACCAGTCGTCCAGTTCTAGTCAGCGTAATAACTGTATTTCCCTTTTAACACCCTAATCTTCCCACAGCTAAAATCAATGAGACGGACACCTTTGGACCTGGAGACGACGATGAGATCCAGTTTGATGATATTGGGGACGATGACGAGGACATTGATGATGTAAGTTAACTGCATTATTGTTATCTTATGTAGTTTGTGAGTTTAGCTCCTGAGGTTGCAGATACATATGGTGTGAATCGTTTCACTAGTTTCCAGTTTGGTAATCTGGATTACGTTTATTCTTCCTCGGTGATAAATCTTTTCTCAAACAAAAAAAAAAAAATTCCTCAATGTCTCTGTAAAGTCTTACATGTGGTTCTACAGTCAGATGAAAATGAAAACATTGTTTTGTTTTGATGTCTTGTGGAATTCTCTTCATGACAAATTCACTTTTTTAACCCTTTCATGCATAGTGTCCACTACTGTGGACATCAATCTGACAGCTGGTTTCTAGTATATTCATGGGTGTGGATGGAATATTTGTTATTTTGCCACATCAGG
>JAOXYM010000019.1:2122987-2135985 GCA_028567055.1 Leptatherina wallacei
GCTGGGAAATAAAGTTGTGAAGTGTGGTTTCTCAGCCTCGGATGGTACAGAGCAACGATGGCTCTAGGAACGGACATAATGAATATTGACTTTTTTTGTGCTGTCTGAAAATCTGTTAAGAAATAAGCTCCACTAAAACTTTTGACTGTCACATAAAAAGCCTCTTATTTGAAGATCTCTAAATGGTAGACATTTACGATTGCAATTTTCCAGTTATTTAAAAAACTAAGTATAGCACAGATGAGGAGGAGTAGGCCTTGCTTGAAACATTTAGAATAAAAAAATTTGAAAATTTGCGTCAAATTCTGATTCTTTTTTTTTGTTGGGGTTCCAGATAATATACCTACTTTCCACCTCTCTGTGTGCAGAGCTGTCGCAGGTGCTGCAGGATAAGGAGCGTCGTGTGCAGCAGCAGCTGGAACGCTGTGCTGAGGAGCGAGGGAGGAAGATGGAGGAGCAGAAGAGAAAGGAAAAGCGGCGCAGGGCAGCAGCCGAGGAGAAGAGACAACAGCAGCAAGAGGCTGAAAAGGTCAGAGGTTAAAGCATACTAATGATGTGTTTGTATGTTATTAGAAGAGATGAGAAGACAGGATGGCACTCAGGCTAGAAATGAACACAAGTATTTTTAAAAAATGTTTCTTTTCCACCTCTGCTCCTAAAAAGAACAAAGTAAACATTTATTAAAAGATATCCGCCCACATGAAAATGCACAGACAGGGTGTATCCAACATTTTTACTTGTACAGACAGGCAACCCTAACCCTGTTTTATTTTTTTTATGCACAGTGCACTCCACAACATGCTCTGACACCTCCATTCCCCAATATAGTTGCTCTAGAAGTAGTTGTTGCTCTAGAAGCCATAGTTGTTAGCAAGGTTAGTATCAGCACTATCCTGGTTTGGTTTGCTGTTGCAATGTAAACAAAGGTGAGAACTGAGCTTATTTCTGATGTTAAACCAAAGAGATTGCAAAGCACAATCAGAAACTGTGATGCAATCATATGGAAAAGTCTGCAGTTATCAGTATAACCATGTTTATGTTTATAAGAGCATGAAGCTTAAGTTGGGTAATAATAATGAAAATGTTATGCAGGCAAAGTAATAGTTGTGTTGAATATTTAAATTGTAGCTTGTTGATTTGTGGTGTGAACATTTGGTTGTTAATCACACTAAATCATCTGTTTGATGTTATTAACCATTAAAACAAACAGCTGAACATGAGCTTATTAAATGAATACGATTACAATTCTAATCTAAATTTAAAAAAAATCACCTATCCCAGTAAGAAACTATTTTTAAAAAGTATCCATCCACGAGTGTAAATTATTTCTAGTATTTGTTTGTTAAATCATCCTTTTTCAATTAGCCACACTTGTTAAAGTGTTTGTGGATAAATTTGTGATGGAAACCAGTTGCATTACGATGGTAGCTTGATTTAGACGTTTATATCCAGTCAGCTGTGAAGTTAAAGAACGCATCAAAATATTAATGTAGTGCACAAAATATAAAAGTGATAGATATTTTAGAATGTTTGAAATAATTAGTGAGAGAACAGGATTAGATAAATCAACAACATGGAGCAATTAGACTGATGATACAGTTCAGTTGAAGGTCAGTGCAGTTATTGTGAATTACCCATCACCGCTCAAAGCTTTCATGTCCTTTAATTAAATCACTTTCGCCCCCTGTTCTCCTCCAAATGGTCCCGTCATGTGTTCGTCTGTCCACGACCCCTTCATCCTTCTCACCCGTTTCACTTTCTGTAACTGTTGGACAGAAAAAGTGTGATCAAAAGCACCGTATCCCACCAGTGATCACTTATACTTTTTTCTGCTGTCTCATAAACTTCCCTCTCTCCAACTCTGAATTAATTGTGGTGATCTGTAACCAGTCAGAGTCTGAGGAAGTAGCAGGTAATTAATGCAGAAGCTCTAATGACTTTCTGTCAGCTGACCAATTGTGTACATTCTAGTGAAACATGAAAAGTTTGGCTTGTTTTCTGCATGGGGTTTTAAGCCACAACGCATTATTGTTCCCCCTGAGTTGGGCGGTATCTCCAGAGGGGTGTATTATGAAGCGGGGTTAATGTCTTAGTGAGCTATGTTGGGCTTAAAGTAAAAAGATTTCAGTTTCAGTACGGTGGCTTTCTTTTTAATTAGCTAGATCACCGTGCTAATACAAGACCAATTCTATAGACGTTAATGTTCAGAGTATCCGATTATTGTCTTTACCAGCTCTGTTTGTTTATTCTTTTCCTGAAGCTCTTGATTGACACTAAATTAAAGTCAGATAGTCAAATAAGAGACAGAAAATTGGGGCTTCAACCGTCTTAAAAGCTGGTCATTGGGTTTCCATGTTGATTAAATGTTAATATTCTAATAGCTAAATTTAATCATAATACAGTAAGTGACAGCTTTTTCACATTTAGTCTTTTTATAGGTAGTAACCTGAATAAAAACAATAATCCCTTTTAACCAGAACTTTGTTAAATGAAAAAAGCAGCCAAAGCTTGCACAGACATAGCTGGTTAGTATGACTCAGACATTAAAGGGCCTACAAACAAGAAAGCTTCTGGTTCTAAAAATATTGTCCCTTGCCTCCAGGCTTCACATGTTCATATTCACATATCTGTTAGAGATTATACCACTCTCTGTGGTGTAAGTATTTCTACTCTATGACTTCTATGGATGCTCTAAATAGACAATGAGTGTTCGGCTGTCCAAAAGCCGACAGCACACGTGCATATGTAGGGGAAAAACAGTAGTATTATATGGACAAAGCACCATGATATTGGATTACCAGCCAGATTACTAAAGTCTTTCCATTAGCAGCTTATAATATATGACCTCCACAGCTGCTCAAAAATAGCAGACAGCAGATATAATGATGTAAGATCAGCTGTGACGTTGAGTTGCAGAGATGCATTCATAGCCTTTTTTTAAGAGTCCAATTGAGAGCAAGAATCTATCTTACTCAGCATCTTCCAAGAGGGATTTAAATTGGTTTAAAGGAACCCAAAGATGTCCAATTTAAACTTTTTTTTGGAAATGATTTCACTTATAAGGAATAAAAGTCAAAATCCAGTTTTTAATGCTCTGTTTCTTGACCTGGTGATTCTCAAGGTATTTTAGGGACCTTGTACAAAGTAAAGCTGAATTTTAAAGATTAAGATGTGAGATAATCCTTTAGTAAATTAATGTCAGCTTTATAGAAAAAAAATGCTGAAAATAATTGCAGAGATGATTTTAAATTGCTCCGTTTAGAGCTTTTTCTTTAGAAGTAGTAAAGCACAAATACACGTCATTCTGCTCTGAATGAGTCATTAGAGGAGATAACTGGACTGAGAAACATTCACTCATTTTATTACTTTAAACTCCAGAGTCTACCGTGAATTATTGGCTGTTTTTATGGTAACCTTGTCAGTTTGACCCAGATCATAAAAAACAGGAGCTTATTGAAATTCTGAGCAGCACATGAAGGGTTAACAAGTGACAAAGTGATTCTCAGAGGTTTGCTATTCACCAGTCACAGGAAGGGAGTAGGGGGTTTACTGTCACTATTGATCGGAGGGGCTGTTTTCTCTCCTCCTGCATCTCATATACATAACCTAATGATATAATGATTGGTCAGGCCCATGGGCCGATGACATCACCGTTAGCGTATCATGTGCCGTTTACTGGAACAGATAGTTGATGTCGGCAGTGCTGGGACAAGCACGTATTTCACCTCTGAACAGGAAAAGAAAGCTAGAGGATCAAGCTGCCTCAGGTAACTGGGGGAAAAACATGAGCCCCAATGAAGAAGTACTGGAGAAATTAGTGCTAGTTTTATCTGAGCTTTTTACTGGGAGAATTTATTTCTCTCTCTCTGCCCTGAAGATATTTTAGTTACAGTAGAAATGGCAACTTTGTCTTTGATCGTATCATAATGTCTTGTTTTCTCCAACTAATAGTCACATAGTAGATTATATCAACATATATGATTATCAAAAACAAACAAATAGATAAACAAAAAGCTTTTTTAGCCTTTTTTATTGTAGTATTTTGCTCATATTGAATCATAACTTTATAAGCAGGTTTGTTTTAAATTAAAAGGATATAATTATTTAATATCTTTTTTATAAATGCTGCTGCTGTTATTTCTGCCGCATTTGGCTTCAGGATTAATCTGTTTTATCAATGCCTCTAATTGTAAATAAATCCTGTCATTAGCCAGACTTTCCTTTTTATCAGACGGTCATTTAACATCCAGGTACGACCATACAGATGTAAATCAGTCAATTATAACTCATTCTGCTACATTTGCCTTGTAAATGTGGCAGATTAACACACTGCAGAACCGCTGATAGATAAGTAGAAATGATAATTAGTTTTTATGCATGAATATTGCAGACTGGGCAAAATCACATCTGTGAATGATAAAGGAAAGTCTTGTCTTCCTGTTCATGGTGGGATGCGGTATATTAGTCATGTTGGTACTGAACAGATTTTCTCACAGTCCTGCATCAGGATGCATCAGATACTCCTGCTGCAGTCTGCTAATCCACCCTGCTCCTCTCTCTGTCTTTGATCTGCGTTTATATCCGCTCCCGTCCACGTCTCTTCTTGTTCTCCCCCACCTTACTTTTTTTCTGTCTCCCTCTCCCTTTAAATCCTCCCCCCTCACCGGCTCTGAAACACCCTCTCCCCCCACCTCCTCCTGCAGTTTGTGCGTGACTGTGCATGCACCTTCAGCAACCCCCTCCACAATGCTGAGGAGGGGCATTTTCATCCTTTATATAGGCAGTTTACCGAAGCAGCATATCAGCTTTATATTGAGAACTATTCCGTGTATACAGCTGCTGGCTAATGCCGCCACAGCTGATCCACATTAAGAGCAGAAAGTGGATGATAGAAGCTACAAAAAAAGGACAGAAATAAACTTAGTCAGTACACAAATTAAAACGATAAGCAATTAAACGGAAGGATAAAGTTGTAAATATAAGTAGAAACAAAAATAAACATCTTATATTATAATATATAATGAACACACCTTCATTTCACCTTCACTTTTTTATCCAGTCAAGTGCTTTGATTGGATTTTCAGACCCGTATGTCATTGAATAGAAAAAAAAAAAGCACAATGACATTATGTTTTCATATTTTTTCGCATTATAACTATAAACTGCACGTCTTTTGAGCAGGAAAAATGAATCCATACACCAGAACATTTTAAGTCGAGTGAAGTACTGATGCAGGGAAAGTGGATACTGGTCGTCCATTAGGGCTGGTTGCACTTTGAGAATGCCCTACTATGTAAAGTGTTTTATGAATAAAATATGCTATTATTATTATTATCATAATGAAAAGATATCATGTGGTGGATATGCAGTTTTTAGAAAAGTCTTAAAAGGCATTACATTTGGTTCTCTAAGCATGTCTCAGAGGGTTTAGAACAAGCTTTTAGCCTCAGTAGGGAGTAATCTCAGTTACAGTGAATCAAGCGGGAGAAAGCTCTTGTGTTTGTTTTTTTGTAAAGTTTCGGTCTTATCCAACAAATCTTATAGTGCTTTTCCATAATGTGGTACAGTACCGTATCCACGGTATCATGGTACGTCCTTCCCTTGGTTTGTTTTCCTTTACAGGTGATGCTATCTCACTGTGGAAAGGATCAGCTGTTGCGTGTGCGTTTATTACATTACATTGATTCAGCAGACACTTTTATACAAAGTGACTTACAAGTAAGGCATAAAGACAAGTACTAAGTGGTTATTGCACTGAACAAGTTTGCACCTGGGTTTTAGTTGAAAAGAGCTGGAATATTTACTAGCAGTAATCTTAACGACTGAGGTGCAGAGTTCAGCTCCATTAGTGGAGAAAAAAAAATCTTTAAATACGAACTTGTTTTGTCAATTTGTCATTGAGGCAGATATCAAAATAATAGAAATGCACCGCCAACGGATCTGTAAATGCAAAGCCATGTTTTCATTAGTCTTGTTGACAGAATGTGATCCATTCATTCAGATATGTGCAAGTTATGTTGTAAATTTTCCGACTTTCCAAAGGCTTCATGTAACAAGGAAGTATGCTGGCCTGTGCAGCTGTAGAGAGTTGTTTATGCCCATAAGTGATGATTCTCAGACTAATCAATGCGCTACAGTCTCGTGTGATATTGGCATGGCATGCCTGGAACCATAGACGACAAAGTACAGCATGGTATCAGTTCCAGGATATGAAACAAACAGGTGAGCTTATACCGTACAGAACTGTGGCACATAATAGAAAAGCACCATTAGCAAATATTTGACATCAAATGCTGACATAGATAAACATTTAATGAAACCATTTTTCATTGGTTTATCTAATTGTTTACTTTGTGTGTAGACAGCTGAGTCAGAGTTGGCCATCCATATAATGCAGCTTTTATGGGATCAGGTTTATTGGATGTAATTCTGGATTATTTTTATACACTTGTTGTAGTTACTAAAGAAGGTAATAAATATAATTTGGATCACATCATCCCTATATTTTTTTTCTTTTTTTATCATACATTTCAATATTACAATTTAATAGTATATCATAAAACTGATATTCAATTCCATTCTGTGTGATATTAAAGGGCCTAAAACTGGGACTTAAGACCCTGGGGCAACCCTAGTAATAATGTATGAATTACCATCTCTATGAATATGAAATTCTGATATGCGTTATGAATAATGGAAGGACACCAGAGTCACTATATCTGACAGTATCTTCAAAGTACCTTTAGTGACTATTGAATTTTCAGCCAAGAAATTTTACAAAATGATTAATAAATTAATTCAAAGCACGAGTCTGTTATATGGCATGAGTCCTGCTATACTTGTGCTTTGTTCTTTGAAATTAACACAAGAAGTGACCAATTGTAAAATGATTGGCCTATGCAGATGTCAGTGATTGTCATTCTGCCAAATTGCTGATACTAGTTGCCTTTACCATTTATTTTCCTTTTGATGCCAATTTGTGCAAAGTTGTCCCTTAGGAGTAAATATTTTTTATTATTTCATTATAATGAACATTTGAACAATTTTAAGCTATCAATCACACTGTAATTAAGTGTGATTGATATTAATTCTTTCATACTAATGTACAAAAATTATATTTAGCATAATTTGTCATAAAAAGATCGTTTCTGTAAAATAGATTAAAAAATTGCTAAAATAATAACAAAAAATGTTTCAAAAAGCTTTTTACCCTCTAAAATCATTGCCATCTCCATTACTTCCAAGGCTTAAATGGCCCATAAAAGATTTTTGTGCCCAAAAAATGTTAATAGTTGAATCTTTTAGAGGACAAAGTCCGTGACACACAACAAAGACACACAAGCTAAATCTCAGGCTCTGTCATCCATTAATGTCATCGTACTTGTAGATGAACGGATTGCAGTCAAGCTGAATATTGTCTGATGTTGATATTAGGTTGATAAATCTGTGCATCCATACATGCAACTATGTTTTTAATCTGTTCGAAGATGACACACACACACACAATTCATGATGTGCACGCAAATGAAGGTAAAATATGACCCATAAGATTAATGTTACTGTGTGTTTTTCATTTACTTGCTATGTTTTTATTGATTTATTACTCATGTTTATTTTTTTTTTGTCTGTTTTTGGTGGATGACAGTGTACTTTATATACGTTATATCTCCAAAGCAAGGCGTAGACGAAGGTTGAAAAATTGAAGGAAGAGGAAACAAATGCAGCTGGTATCAATGTCCAATCCACCCACACCGTCTGTGTGTGTGTGTGTGTGTTGATGTGTGTGAGTGTGTGTGGGGGTGGTGACGAGCTGCGTTTTGCCCCTCCTGTGTGGTAAAGTGCTCCACAGACTGAGACAGACTCAGTCATTAGAGAGGGAGCGGAAGATCAAGGTATAGTGTGAACGAGAGAGATAGAGAGAGAGAGGGAGAGGGTGGGGTGAATTGAATTGTGAGGTGAAGGAGAGAGAGAGAGAGAGAGAGAGAGAGAGAGAGAGAGAGAAAAAATAGATAGAGGGAATCAGTGCTGGTGGAGGGAGCGGCAGATGGAGGAGAGAAGTAGCAGCTCTGCCTCTTTATGAATCACTGAGTGACAGACGACCGAGCAGCCGAGCGTCAGCAGACGGCAAATAGAGGAGTGTGAAGGGGACGCAGGGGCGAGGCCGCTGCCGGTGCATGCGGTAACCATGGCGCAGCCTTCTCCGAGCGCATCGCCCGGCGTCCGTCGCCGTAGCGATGGCTCTGTAAGAGAATGCCTGTTTTTCCCTGTTTCTGAACGCAACGAGCAGGAGCGGCTGGAGGCCCTGGTACGCCGGAGAGGTGGGGGTGCTGATAGACGAGGAAGAGGAGGTGGCGCAGGAGAGGCCCAGGATCACCTGGATAACAGACCCAAGCGATGGACATGGGGAGGACCTCCTGATGGAGTGGAAGGTGAGTGAAGTGGGAGTGTTGTTATAACTGCGATGATGTCAACTGGTGAGACCACACAGGTGGATACTGGAGAAGAGGGGAGATGTTTGGGGAGGAAGTCTGGAGGTCAGGTGGTAAAGGAAGAGGGGGGGGGGGATGGTGGGATGAAAGGGTGGGGACATCAGACCGGAGGAGGGCGACTGTGGACAAAGAGCAGGTGAAATGAGGATACAGAGAAGAAGAGATGGAGTACAAGAGAAGGGCAGCGGAAAGAAAAGGGTGTGGAGGCTGCAATGCAGGAGCTGCTCAACGCTTTGTCCCTAAACCTCTTCTAGGTGAGGAGAGAATGTGTTTACAGTCAACCAGTTACCAGTCGGAAGCCTCAGGATGTGATTGGATATGAAGAGGTTGTTATTAGCTAGTGTTTGTTGCTGTAAACGTGCTACAGGTGTGTGTCGCTGTCGATCCTCTGTTGTTTTATTTCTCTGCTGGGAAACGGGTCTAATTCTCAGAAGACCAGACGTTACATATTTAACCTTGAAAACAACAAGGCTGCACCCAGAAACACTGGGGGAAACACTGGCAAAGTGCAACGTGAGCCAGAATCCATCTCGGTTATTTTATGCCTTTTTCTCCTGCACCTCGTGTCTCTCTCTCGTCTTTTCTGGGATGTTTTCTGTCGTCATATCTACCAGCACGAGGCCACAGCGCCACCAGCTTGGCTCTATTCTGTGGCGCATTCATAACGCCATCAATTATTTACAACAGCCATCAGCTGAGCTGTCCTGGCACTGACTGGGGATCAGGGTCCACCCAGCGGCCGATTTGGCTCTGGCCTGGCTGCCTGTCAGAGCGGCTGCTCTGGGATCAGTCAGACCCAGAAGAACGCTCACTGCAGCAGAAACAGCAGCATCTCATCTTACAGCTCCACTCGATTAAAGGACACAGACTCAAAGTGTGTGTCTGTGTGTTAGCAGACTGCGCATTCTTCTCTGGTTGCAAGGTAGTTCACTTCAGGTCGTATTGGTGGCAGGTGCAAGTTTTTGTGAGCAGAAAATATCATAACAAACTGAGTAATGTTCAAAAGCTTTGTGGTGTGAAAACTTAAAGGAAAAAATGGATTGGATAATAAGAGGTTGACCTTTTGGGGCTATAAATAAATTAGCTACAACAGGCTGCTTTAGCATGATGATAATGCAAATGCTACAGGGATCTAACATAATAAGCCCACCCCGTGCAGTGAAGCATCACACAGAACGTTTGGCTTGAATCTGGATATTGTCTCAGAAATATTAAGCTTTTTAAAGCCTTTAGAACAATTTGATGATGAATGTCTGAAAATGTCAAACAATAGAGTCAGATTGACTTTTTTGAAAGAGCAGACAGATTAATCCTAATGTGTCTGGTGATCCCTGATCGCTTCTTGCATCAGAAGGAGGTTTTTAATTCAGAAACAGCAGCTTGGGTTGGTATGAACATCTTTGGTGAGCTTTGGTGGCACCTGGACGTTTCGTTCGGTGCCTTGCATCCGGTTTGAACTGCAGAGACATAAGTGCCATTTGCTTGTTACTGCCTGTTTGTTAATAAGTGTATTACTAACATGGGGTGTTAAGAGTCAACACACTACACATGAGAAATCACCAGTGACACAGTCTGAACCCTCTTAGACAAGAGTTCTTGTAATTTCTTTAAGTAGTCTTCAGAAATAGTTCTCCAGACTTCTTGATGGACTCTCCAAAGCTCTTCTTTTGATGTTTTCTGCCTTGATCCCACACTGCTTCAATAATGCTGAGGTGTGGGCTATTGGAAGGATTCATCACTCCATAAGACCTATTTTCACAGATTTTCAGTCCAGTTCTTGTGTCATCTAGCATACCTCAGCCTTTTCTCCCCGTTTCCTTTCCTTAGGATCGACTTCTCCACAGCCACATCCTCCTCATGTCCTGTTTTCTCTAATATCTTATGGACATACTGCAGAGTATGCTGAGATATGCCAAGTTTTCAGCTAATAGCTCTTTGGGAATCACTTTGTTGGCAAGAAATATTACTTTATGCTAATCTGAGTTATTATTTTTCATAGATGCAGCTAAAGAAATGGGAAGAAATGATGTGTCTTTGACAGGCTGCTATTAAAACAGAGCCCAAAGATACGGTTTAAAATGGGTTTCTGTTTTAAGTTGTCTGTAGACAGAACACTAGTTCACCCCTTGAATTGTATCTTTTTTTAATGATTCATAGATCAGTGTTAAGTAGCTTATCAAACAAAAACATGCATTGTCTGAAAATGAGTGAAAAAAGGAGAAAATGTCCAAGGAAAAGCCTTGAAAGACCCTCAGAAATCTGGAGAAGTATTGATCAAGACCTTTTAAAAATGTTGCTGGCTGCTTGGAATCACAATATGAAGAAATGAGGGTTCAACCAAAAGCTTTGTATTTTACTTCTGTTTCATGTCTATGAGAAGAAACCATAACAGCAGCTGTTTTGATGGTGTAATTGTAAACAGATAGAAATTTTTACAGACTGTGCACGAATTGAACAAGTACAAGTTGATAATTAAGGTTTTGACTGGTTTAAAATCTGTTATTATGAAGGGAGAATTTGAAATCCGGCAGAAATGTCTGGTCTAAGTGAGAAAATGTGACTTCATGAATTACTTTTAAAGGTAACGTTACGCTTCCTGCACATATTTAGTTGTCTCTTCTCAGAGTAATTGTTGTGGACCCTCTTCAGTTTGGTCTGTTGAAGTTGCATTTTATTGTTGTTTTATCCGAAATGATGAGAAATCGATAAGAATGAGCTTGTGATGCAGCGCCTCCTGTTAAGGATCTTGTGAAAAGTTTATCTTATCTTGTATTTTTCATTCCTGTTTACATCAGTGTGGATGAAGGTTGATTCTTGTACGTCTGTTATGTGTGTGATACAGGTGTGTGTGTGTGTGTGTAATGCTTTGCTTTTTCCGCTCTGCTTTACCTGCTGCCCAGGTAACCCTAAGACCCCGCCCTGCCATGCCATTGGCTCCGCTCAGCCCAATGAACTTCCTGCCGCTTCAAGTGCCAACCAGTCCCGTAACGGTACAGACCACATGACTCTGTGTGCCACGCCCATTCCACCTCCACCCTCAACCACTGCTGCGTCTCACCTGCAGCTGATCTCGTCTGCATGTGTGTGGACGTCTTTGTGTCGTTACACTGGCTGTAAAATCGTCCTGAGGTGTGGGTGTTCACAGTGTGTGTGTGTGCTGTGTGTGCTGTGTCTGGTGGTTGTAAAATTGTTTTAGCCTTCTACACTTGACATGTTGCCAGTTATGATTTCCAAGAATTAGATGGACATTTCAGGCAAAAATGGTGTTAAAAATCACTGAGAATTATTCGGCCATTTGCAAATCAGTTGCACATCTAGATGATCGCTGCAGAAACTATTGATGCGTCACAGTGAAATGACTCATCCCTACTTAGAATAATATAGAAACGTGTCTCCAGTGATGAAGGCGTATTATAGTAAAATCTTTGCATGCAGGTTTCTCCTGCAGATTCTAGCTACAGTTCATTTGACTTTCAGCAAGTCAGCTAATGAGCTTCTGGTTTGGATCCCCCACCCTCCCTGTCTACATATAGACAGCCACATGTGCACACTCTTCCACCCCCCATTCTAACCACAACAAAAGGCTGCTCCCCATCCGGTTTTCCAGGCCCAGGGCCTTGTTTAGTGATGCATACATATAATTCTCAGCTGGGAACCCACTCCATAAAACACCGGCCTCCCCGACACACACACACACATAAACACACTCTCCTACACCCACCATTCGTCATATCAGATTTTAACCCTGAAGCTATCTGTGAAACTTATTAAACCCCACCAACACCCAGACCAATGCAATCACAGTCAGACACACAACATCCAGCAGAGTTTTCCAATCATTACCGTCACATTTTATTGAGGCAGCAGCTCCAGACCTCTGCTGTACTTTTTCACAAAACCAGAGAAAAATCCCAAAGAAATGACAGTTTTATGTTATTTTAATACTTCAAAATTAATTTTCGTGATGCTTTATAATATAGTTTTTTTTATTTCTATAATTTTATATAGTCATTTCCTTTGTTGAAATGACTGCAGTATGAATGCTGGAAGGATACGGAGATGATCAAAGTAGAGGAGTTGAGACTTGAGCCAACAAAGCAAAGAACACAAACGTAAACAGTTGTCCTCTCGACCCTCTTCTAGTGTCCAGTCCCTCTTCGGTCTTTCAGTAGTGTCAGTGAAGGTGACTCTTTGATATTTTTTATCTACTTAGGCTCTCAAAGAGCCCGAGTTACCTTCAGTAGCTTTAGTTCTGACTCGCCATTCTTCTAAGCTACAGCATGGAAATCCTGCTACCAACTCGTACTTTACTTTAGGTCTGTTTATTCTACTGAAATACAACCATTAGCAACTGATCTGTGTAGTGACACTATACAGATCAGTCTATTCACCTCAAAACGCTAATGAAAATGGGCTCACTTCATATTTATTTTTTGTATAGCACATTTCCTGTTCAAGACTATTCAAAGTGCTTTACATAAAACATTAAAAGCATTACAGATAGTGCAA
>JAOXYM010000019.1:2170458-2188466 GCA_028567055.1 Leptatherina wallacei
TGCTTTCTATGCAGAGGCTTTAGTTTAAACACGGAGTCGTTACATGATGATGGTGATGATGATGATGATGATGATGAACTGTTCTTCTCAAAAATGGGACCAAAGCAGGTAAAGCTAAAAAAAAAAAGCAACAAAAAAAAAAGATCATTAGATATCAGTTGTTATTGATTATCAAACCCCCTGGTTGTGATTGGCTCTTTAATAAAACCGACGTTATGACAGGGTTTGCGCAAGCAGCCGATGCGAGGCCCGGGCGACCTGAGGCACGACCTGGAGAGGAGGCGACAGGAGAAGCTGGAGGGAGTTCAAGTTACCATACAAGGAAACAGCATCCCCCAAAGCTCCATGGAGCCTGTTGGGTAAGAAGGAACTAGTTCCTCCTCCTGATGATGTTTGGCTGGAGCAGTAAACCTCTTTGGTAATTACAGGTTAGAATTAGATTAAATCAGTTCTAATATTTTGATCTGGAGTCATTTTCAGGAAGAATAAAACAGGTGGTTAACAGCACGAGTCAGCATGTAGTTTTCCAGTGTGGCACATTAAAGTTAGACTGGAAACATGAACTGTTTGTGTTCAATAGAAATGTTTTTAACATTGTTTAGATGAACTGTTTTCTTTTTTTAGTAAGTCGGATACTTTGTAAAGTTTTGAAAATGTTTGTTTCAGTGAGCCGGATTATATGTCTCCGGTGGACCATGAAGGATTCTCCAACTGGTCAAGAGGCCATAATAAGAGAAGAGAAGGACACTTTGTAAGTGGCAGGAACAGCAGAGTTGGACTGTTATAAGCTGCTGGAGATGACACGCAGGGGCCCAAAGTAACCTTTTATACATTTCTGCCTCCTGAAGGAACCAAGGGGAGGCCCTTCAAACAGACTGAACATGGGCCCTCAACACAGGAGCGACCGCTTTGGTAATCGGCGACACAACATGCACAACAGTCCAACAGGTAACTTACACATTTAATGACGTTTATTCTGAATCATGAAATCGACTTTCTGCATCTGCTCAGTCACAGAAACACCCAGTTTATCTGCGAATGTCTGAGAGGACATGTGGAAGAAAATAGTCCCGACAGCATCAAGTCTGCGGCGTGTGTTTGAGTTAATTATAAATTATAGAAATAATGGATCGTTACCATGACTACACTCACGGACATCTAAATCAGATAAAAAACATCAGACCGTTCAGCTTTTACCACCGTCACTGAGCTCGGGTGAAGAAATGTTCAGAGATGTCAGCCTGATGTTGCTGAAGTCAGCTTCTGATTTGTGATGTATAAAAAGGGCGAAGCTGCAGCTTTTTTGGGGTCTATGACCACATTAGACCAGATCCTGCTTAAAAACTACAAGACTACGGAATTATTCTACAGAGCGTGAAGATTAGTTTACACAATTCCTGATTCGTGAAACCTTTATTCTATTTATTCATGTATTTATGGTTTGTATGTAAACCTCATCAGACCTGGGATCGGTTCCAGAAAGCAGCCCGTCCTAACGAACATCATATATTTAGTTTGTGGAATGTGGTTTAGGACAGTTTATACAAACAGTAGATAAACGAGAGGCCTGGTTTGTGTCATGGTGTCCAAACTATTCCCAGATCTCAGTTTGTGATAACGAGAAAGGCCAGACTTTTCCTCACACCACAAAAATAAACTCTTTGCCCACAAAATCTGTACCTTTCTCCAAATGTTACCTTCAATCTTTCATCTTTGGGGAGCCTTTAGCAATATTTAACGTTATTGTGAACATCTGTACAGCTTAACTCACTTCATCACTTATTTTAAGGCAAGTGAAATGATGAAGCTTCATATTGAATCTAAGAAATGATTTAGGCTACATTCACATGGAGACAGAACTGATCTTCGTTTTTATCATTTTTCCATAAAGAACAAAAACCACTGAAAACTCTGTAGTACATATTCCAGGCCTGTAAGTGGCGCTGCGACGCTGTCACAGAAATAACCCCACAAACCGGGAAGAAGAAGCAACCATGTGTGATGTAAACAAACATATGACGATGATGATGAATCTTTCTTTTTCTTTTTCCCCTTCATTGAAATAAAACAGAATACGATGGAATATAACATTGGAGAACAACGAATAACAATTTCAGTAAAAGGTTACAAAGAAAGTGCAAATAAGACACGAATACACAAAAAAAACAAAAACAAAACAAACACAAAACAGGTGAAAGTCAGCAGCTTCTGCAGCATGAATGCAACACTGTCATCCTCCATTGTTGCTGCTGCTGGTGGGGTTTGTCCATGCGGGTTGAGGGAGAGGTGGGGCTATGATGCCATGTGTTTAGGAAAGATGCGTATGGGATGTAAACACAGAAACAAAACAATGGCATTTTCAGATTTGTTCACTTTGCGACCATGTGAACAAAACGTCCAAACAATAAAAAAAAGACTTTGGAGGATGCACCTAAACTCGTCTCCGTGTGGAAACGGCCCTCAGCTTCTCATCCAGCCCCTGATTAATGTCGAGTTTCTGTCTCCTTTAAGGCTCTGACCCCCCCAGTGGCTGAATTACTCACGTTTCCTCTCCACTGTTCCCAGGTCCTAACTGGTGATTGGACCCTGCAGAGGTTTTCTGTCTGATAAGGAATTCATACAAGATGGAAGAAGCAGCCCGTCAGAGGAAATGTTTCAGGCTGTATTATGTTCATGATGTCCTAAACTGTGAAGAAGTCTGTGCTCCATCCCCCCCCCCACCCCCCCACCACGCAAACAAGCATTTCATAACGAGTTAATTTCATAAACGAGAAACACTAAAAGTTGCTGTTTTATTTAGACCAGTTGTCCTCAATCCTTCGTATGTTGGGATGTTACAACTTTCTTGAGTTTTCTTTTACTTCATTCTCTTCCTTTTAGATGTTTGATTTCATCAGCAAATTGAATTGAAACATTAAATATGTTTCAGGTCGACCAGCATCAGATTCCTTTATCAACCGATCTCACGCTAAGGGAAAAAAGTGAAAACGTACTTCTGTGTTTGTGATTAATGAATGTACACTATCCTCTTCAAAAACCTTATGTTTCTAATAAACGTAGATGTTATAAAACCTTTATTCCTGGTTTCTTCTTCCCCCTCTTTCAGCCTCGTTCTTGTCGTTGTGTCTGTGCAGTGTTACCGAACACTCCATAGATGTGTGTGTCTAAAAGCTTATCAGCTATTCCCTAATTAATTGACAACTTTCAGGACCCCTGAAGTAAGCAGCAGTGGATTTTCATCATTATTATACAACAACAGTGGAGCTTCATAAATGTCCCATTATAATTAATGATCATAGTACTCTGAAACAAGCTCACCAGATGAAAGATGTGTGATCAGGGACACAAAGCAGACTGGTATAAATGTCCAATATTTATATAATGAAGCTATAAATGTATTTTCAAACATGTATTTATCCTTTAATTGATTGTTTTACTGTGGACAGTTTATAAGATATTTCTATGGTTGGATTCATTCCACATTCAGGTGTCCTTATTTAGAGATTTATCCCCTCAGGGCAAAAAAATCTTGTTCTTTGGTATCATCTTTCTAAAGCAGAGGTTCTCAAAGTATTTTCAGCATCGCGCCCCCCATAGAGGAGTACTCCCTAACCAATGTGGAGCTATTTGGATTTATTAAACCTTTAAAGCCCAACCCAAGAAGAACTGGGGGAGAAAAGTCAGATTTTTAAATTAAAAGTCTTTATTTGGCCCTTTAACAAAATGTGGGAAAAGAATGAACAGTTTTTTGGGGTATATCTGGCTTTTATTACCACATATGTCAAAAGTATTGTAATGTAGTCTTATGCAAAATGTCTCAGAAACTGTATGGATCAAATATGATACGTTTGGCTTTAAAGGGTTAAATTAGTGACTGAAAAAAACGCTTTAGAATAAGATTAAAAAGCAACAAGTTGTGGATTTCTACTCGCATCTGGATTCATCCAGCTGGAGTGAAAATGAGTTTCCCCACAACTTGTTCAACAATGTCTGTTTTATTTCTACTTCAGCAAACTGTTGACTGACAGTCACAGATTTCAGTTTCCCTGCTGTGTTCTTGTCCAGCATCGTTTCTATGACTACAGCAGCCGCAGGCAGGAGGAGGTCTGTGATGGTGAAGACGCCTGTTAAGAAGTCTCCAGTGCTTTGGGTGAGGTGGTGAAGCCAATGAAAGGCTTGTTTTAAGCTTCATTAAAATATTTATTACATTATTATTAAATCTGACATGAACACTAATTTTGTTATTTTCTATTTTGTCATGCACTCCCCCTGCTCCATGTGCCCCAAGCTGTATGTGTAGAAACAATGGTCTAAATCAGTGGTTCTCAAACTCGGGTTCGTGAGATAATTGTAAAAAAAAATATATATATTTATATTTATATGTATCCTAGATTTATAAAGTAAATTTGGGATTTTTATCACGACTGTCAAAATTAAACCTTTAATTCAGAGATAAATATGTGAAGGCAAGGCGAGTTCAAGGTATGAAACGAATGTATAGATAGATAGATAGATAGATAGATAGATAGATAGATAGATAGATACTTTATTGATCCCCGAAGGGATCGTGGCTCAAAAAGTTTGGGAACCACTGGTCTAAATGACATTGTCGTTTGTTCAGATGCAGCTTTGCAACCCTGATCTGTGCTGCCATATTGTTTTTAGAGACGAGCTGTTTTTCTCCTGCATACCTCCTTGTTCAGTCTTCCTGTGATTGAACTTTAACATCGAACATGCTAACTGAGGCCTGGAGAGTCTGATGTGTCGCTCTTTGTGGTTTTAATGCTCTCTGATGACTGCAGGGACTGATGTAGCTGGGACCTCCACTCCTGAGAAGACTGCCAGCTGTCTTGAATGTCTTCATCTTGTGATTAATCTTTCTCTCTGTACGATAATGGACTCTAAATAGTTTGGAAATGACCTTACAGCAGCATCAGGCCGCTACTTCCCCTCATTATTCCTGTGGAAGCAGTGACGGTGGACTTAATGTAACGTGAAATTGTATTTGTTTTTTGTTTTTTTCATTTTTATGTCCTGGCACACACAGCTGCACAGGTGAAAGAGGGAGTACTTGTACTTTCTCTACTACATAACTGTATTTGACCCTTTTTTTTTATTTTAGAAGTCCGGCATTATTCAGCGTGCATGACTGAACCGAGTCCCTTTCAATCTGGTACCAATTAACCCTTTAAAGCCCAACCCAAGAACAACTGGGGAGAAAAGTCAAATCTTTTTAATCTAAAGTCTTTATTTGGTCCTTTAACCAAACCTGGAAAAAAATTTACAAATTTTTTTTGGGGGGGGGGGGTTATATCTACCATGTCAAAATTATTGTAGTATAGTCTTCTGCTTCCTGGTGTCCATTAGGGGGCAGGAGACAAGTATCATACTGTATACTGCAGGGTTTTGAGCAAAGTTTTTATCATGAAATGATGCAAAAGGTCACAGAAACTGGATGTATCAGATATGATACGTTTGGCTTTATAGGGTTAAAACTACAAAGCAACACCTTTCAAACATCGTATTCAGTGTTGAAGCTTACAGCTGAATCACGTCCCCTCAAATACGCACGGACAGTTTAGAAGACTGTGAATCAGAAGGATTTATTTCAGTGTGAAAAAATACGATAATAATAAAAAAAAACACTAGAGTTTCAGTATTTTATGAGAATTGCACACTGGAGGAGGCGTTTGTGTCGGCTGCTCAGTTGAAGTCCCGTCTTCTCCTGGCCAGCTTCACAGAAACATGGAAGTCTGCAGCTTTCCAGCTAAAACTGGATAAAACTGTTCAACGTCACCGTGGACAAACATCATTGCAGCGTTGGTGTCGAGGAGTTCTCAGCCTCTCCTCCGGTGGATGATGATACGCTTCCAGGGTGTTTGATTCGTCTCACTTGGAGAAGGGCTACTGGTACAAGGCACAAAGAGGAGGAGCTGCATTTTAGTCCCGTTTCTAAGTGCACCGAGATGATCTGAATATCTCTCAGAGAGCAGAAACAAACTAAAATGATTCATTTTTGGTTCATTTCCATGTTGTGTAACTGGATTTAAGTGTTTAACAGTCAATACGTCTCATGAGGTTGACGGTAATTGGGGCTAATTCTATAACATGATGTGGGGATTAATTATAAATAGATGCTATTTTCATGGTGCATTCAAGAAATGAAGCAAATGAGCTTTCTAAAGAAAACTTTATCCAAGTCTCTCATGCAGAATCTCTCCATAAATCTATCTCGGCTATGTTTTTCATTCTCGAGTCACGTTTCAGCTTTCCCATTTCTGGTTGTAATAACCCGGTTTGTCGCCTTCCTCAGCCTGCAGCGATGAAGCTGCTGGATCTCCTTTAAGGTTCCTGGAGCTTCATATGGTGACGGGGCTGTCGCACCCAGGAGACACTGGGGTCTCAGGTTTTAGGGCAAGTCAGATGTGCCTCCAAAAAAGAAGAAGAAGAGGAAGGTGAGGTGTGCTGAGTCAGAGGTGAGAGGTACAAGGCAGAGGCTTGAACGCCACCTCCATGTTCTCCTCCACGATGATGTCAAAACGGCACATCAAAGGCCTGATGGAGAGAAGGACACGTCTGTTAATACGTCACTCTGATTATAAATGTCTGCTATTGTTTTCCATCTCATTACTGCTGTTCTGTGACATTTAAACCATCTTTGTTGTTTAATATGAATATATTTATCATAGTTTGAACAAATTAGAGTGAATAATGGAGCCAGTTACAGCAGAAGATCTGAACAAAGAGTCCTTTGACTGCTCCGGCTTCTGGATCTGTGCTCCTTAATTGACTTATTTACCAATTATGAATTCTGAATAAATCAGGGGCTGAGCTAGAGGGGTAGCCTGGGTGGCGTTGACCTTGTCTGAAATCAGATTTTTTTTCTTCTTTGTTTCCCCTTTTGAATTTTTTTACATTTTATTTTCTCTTTTGTATATGGTTTATGCTGGAAATAAATTCATTAATTCATTCATTGGACACACCAGATGTCTCCTCAGGTGATTGGCAGGTCACTGTAGGAGGTTTTAAACACCTCTTCCAGATAACCAGTGCCAACTACACCAGTTTGAAGTAAATTCTAAAGCTTGTCTTAATTTCTATAAGAAGATATTTCAACAATTTAGTAAAAAAAAAGAAGGACAGATCAGGCCCGGGTATCAGAGGCCCTGACAGCTCTTATTGGGAAGAGTTTTTGAGTTTTTAGATGAGTACTGTGACCTCTGACCTCTCAGGATGCTCCAGCGGCGTGAAGCGAATCCTCAGCAGCCGGATTTTGTAACGGGGTCCGATGATGTTCCCAGTGTTGATTCGGATGGAGATCTTCTGGATGTGCTGCAGGTCCTCGTCAAACTGGGCCAGCAGCCTTGTGGAGGTGTACTGCTCGAACCGGAGGCGCTTACTACGAGTACAGACGAAGAAAGAGAGGAAAAACGAAGTAGAGTCAGATATTCCTATTTTTCAGTCATCTGCATGTGCTGTGTTGTGTTTAACCGTAACAAGACGCACTGGTCTATCCGGGCTTCTGTGAAGTTCTTGCCACTGTGCAGCCGGATGTAAACGACTCCCCAGCGGAGGTACTGGTTCCACGTCACCATATCCACCCTGTAGGTCAGCTCTGCAACACACAGGACACAAACAAAGCAAATAAATCATCAGTTTTCTGTTTCTAAAATGATCTTAAAACAAAACAAAGTCCAGTTTTATGCCTGTGTGATGGACTCACTCTTGTAGGGTAAAGTGCCGGTGGTGCTGAAGAAGACTTTGGTCTGTCCCAGTCGTAGAAGAGTATCCCTCCACTGGCTGACGTCATAACCTGCAGGAAAGGCCACACAAGAGTTTAGTCTCAGTAAGAATTGACTGTTTTTGGTCTCTGAAGTCCAAACCACAGCAGCTCGATTACAAAAGCGAAACAAGCCATGAAGATATTCACTTCAGATTTTTCTGTATTTGTGTTAGTTTGCTCGTTTGTTTCAGCGCCTACCGAGCACAGGACAGGAAGCGGGTTTAAAGGCCTCACACTGCAGACATCGGGCATCCAGGAAGTGAGTGTATGATGCACAGGGGTAGCCGGTGAGGTTGCAGGTTCGGTTCAGAGCGCACAGGAACAGGAACACCGAGCGCTGGTGGTCGCACACAAAGTAAGATTTACCTGGAAGAAAGAGGGGACGATGCTGCAGTGAGCGAGTGTGTGTTGATTTCATGTGTTGCTGACAGCTCACGAGAGAGAGAGTGTGTGTGTGTGTGTGTGTGTTCGTGTTCACCTGAAAAGATGGTTTTGGGACATCCTGGCTGGTCAGCTCCACCATTGGCGTAGAAATCGATGTGTCCATGAGCTCCTCTCAGTCCGAATGCTGCAAACAGAAAAGACAGATTTAACCCTTTAAGACTTTTCAGAATTCACATGATGCCAGAATTTATTTTGGAAGAAATTAGAAATATAATCTTCTATCAAGTGAGATCAAATATAAACAAAATCCTGAACTAATTGAAAGTGAACAGAAATGAAGAGAAAAACTGTCCTGTGGAATAAAAACTGTAAGTTATTTTTATGAAAACATGTTCTCTAGGTTGAAGAGGATACAGACCACCCAGCTTCCAAGCAGCACATTCTTCAAACACACTTTTTAAATGTAAGAATGCTTCTTTTTATATGCACACTATATAATTTTTTGACCTTAAAACTGAATTGTTTTGCTGACACCCTGACATTCATCATGCACACCCCTGTTTAAACCATCATTGCCCTGCAGCATCCTGAGGCTAAAAACAACACTTCACAACTATATATATATATATATATATATATATATAAACAAGATATTGTTTGCTGATTGTATATTTTCAGACACCTTAAATCTTCCTAAAGTTCCTATCAAACAGCTTGCTCAGTACTCTGTACTCTGTAACTTACTCATATGTTTTCTATAAAAATCAAAGCCAGGAAGATCAACCGTCTCAAAGCCCTGCTCTGCTCTCATTGGTCAGCTCCAGCAGCCTGATCAGGCACCACAATTCTGCATAAACTCTGCTCAAAATGTAAAAAAATCATTCAATAATTTGATATAAAATGAGATGTACGGTCTGCCGTTTTTCTTGGATGATTAAGACTTCTACGTTATTTTAAATGTCCTGTTCGTCCGATTCTGACTTTCTTTATAGGATCTTTAATTAATTGACTAAATATGTTTAACATTATTATTAAGTAAACCTGAGTTAGATTCTTACAGTCCATGTCGGTGTGAAGTACATCCACAAACATGGCGTCTGAGGGGTCCAGCCTCTCCTCCGGTGTGGCGCTGGTGAACAGAGGCCCGGCCGGATCCAAACCTGGAAGACAGAACAAAGGATGTGAGTCGTCTTGATGTTTTTATTCTTTTTACTTTAAGTGTTTTGATTAAGAATTGTATTTCATATCTCTTTATTCAGAAATCTAATATTTTGTAATGTAATTAATGACTCAACATTAAGAGAAAAATAGCTGAAAAAAACTATTATTGACAGTAAATTCAGCAACTTCCTTCCTAATTAATGATATGAACAATTTCTCCTTCTCTGGTTATTTTTTTCCATTTTGCTGAACCCTCAGAACCATGATAAAGCCATACTGTCCTCATGAACTTGTTCAAAATTTTGTTGGTATGCAACAAGTTTGTTTTCAAACTACACACTCAGGAACACAGAACCTATACATTAGCAAAGAATCAGTTAAAATGAAATCTTTAGACACTTTGTTACCAGCATCCTGTCAAAAAGACAATTTTCCCAATTCTTTAGTTGCGTCGATGGAGGACAAAAGAAGCACTGTTAGGCCTAAAAAGCTATTTATAGCAGATAAACAGGATCTGAAAGTGATGTCCTGAAGAAATAGGAGCAAATCCATCAAAGACTCTGAACCAGGACCCGAGAGATGTATCTGAGCCTTCAGCTGATCCGTCTACTGTTCACTGAAACCTCATCAGAAACTCTTAAAGAAGGTAAACAGGGAGAAAAGGCTGAAGCAAGCCGAATGACACAAGATCTGGACTGAAGATCAGTGGCAGCAGGTCTGATGGAGGGAGGAATCCTCCCCAGAGCCTGGACCTCAACATTGTTGAAGCAGTGTGGGATCATCTGGACAGAGAACAGAACAGAAGGCAAAAAACATCCAAAGAAGAGCTTCGGAAAGTCTTTCAAGAAGTCTGGAGAATTATTCCTGAAAACTGCATTCACATTCAGAGGGTTCAGACTGAAGAATGAAGCTGCTCAGACCAAATAGAAACTTTGGTAGAAATGTGCAATCTCAGTTTTTGCACACGTTTCAATAAATTTCTGCACCTATTTCCTGTTTCCTGCAATATGGTACATAAAAAATAAGAGGTGGCTCAAGACTTGCAAAATAATGTACATGTTCTAAAAGTTAAATAGTACAAAAGAAAGGGAATAACTTATAAAACATTATAAATTCTCCTCCCTACCTGTGATACGGCCAATCTTCCCCTTCAGGTTTGCTCCTACATATCCAGCCAAGTGAGCTCCCAGACTGACGCCGATGAGGTGAACCGAGCTCAGAGCAGCTCCTTCCCCCTGCAGACACAACAGTCGTCATCTGCAAAGTGCATGCTTTGTTTTCTGACCCTCACTTTCTATCATGTCGTACATGTGTGAGTATAAACCTACAGAGAGCACATTCCAACATCAACAGTAGCTTACAGATACTTATTGTCACCATTTAAACTTCTATTTGCTTCTTATGTTTCTTTAAATTCACATAAAGGTAATTTGATTTTATCTTTTGCTCCTTGAGGGCAGAGAATCTGCAGATTTGCCTGAAACTCACATTTAGAATCCATCCAGTGAACATTTGGAGTATTAAGTTAGTTTTTGCCTCTGGTTTGGATTCCACCAACTTGCCAGGAAACACCTGACTTCTCAGCTGCTCTGACTTCCTCTCCAGCACTGCTTGCTTTTTGTCTCACCTCCATTTCCATGATGAAGCCGGTCAGGTTCTGGGCCGCATCCCTCGTGTAAGCCACAGTGGTAAAGTAGTTGAGATTGGCCGCTCCTCTGTTCCAGTCCACCACGATGATGTTCATGTCTTCCTGCTCCGCCAGCAGGTGGACAATGTGGTTGATCCAGATGGGCGGTGCTCCGGTGGGGCGGTAGCCATGGATGACGAAGGCGGTGGGGCGTTGGAGGTTGAGGAGCGGCTGAGAGGACAGGTGGTGATGATTTATTTCGAGGCCGCAGTCCAGGTTGGAGCGCGTGTAGAGCAGCAGTCGGACATACAGGCTGGTTCCTAAGAAGCAGTGGGACAGGTTGAGGTCTGTGAAGTCGTCACAGGATTTCTCCGTCTTGTTCTCCTCTTGGCCTGGAAGGACAACATCAACACATCAGACAGCAGCTGACACATGATATTAAAGAAACTTGCGACTCAGGAAATTGTGTCAACTTGTGAAGAAAGAGAATATGTCTCTGAAGGAATCTCAATAATCTAAATGGTAAAATATTTACGGGGGTGAAGCCAAACTTTAAGCCAACATTTAGTGTTAGGAGGCAGGGAAATTATGAATCATGACTCTAGATCTCTTCTATAGAGTCATAGCCAAAAAGAGCATTTTCATCCCATCATTTCCCCACTGCAGTACCCCAAGGCTCAATGCTGGGGCCCCTTTCCTTTGCAATATACACTACACTGGAGCAGACTGTAGTTAATTCCCATACCATTAAAGCTTTATTAGGAACTTATTTAACTCTCATTTAAGAGTAGTAAATGCTACTTTTAAGATGATTTTATGTGTTTTGCAGCTGTTTTATAGTGTTATTTGACTGTTTTATTGTGTGCTGTGTTTTATATGTTCACTACTATAACATGCCCTCTTGGCCAGGTCTCCCTCCAAAAAGAAACATTAGTCTCAAAGGACTTCCTGGTTAAATAAATAAACCGATTTTTCAGCATGAATCAAATCTTGACTCAGAAAATGAAGAAACACCAGCTACAACGAAACCTGTCTGAATCTGAACATTTTGTCAGTCTGTCCATCAAAAATATCAACATAATCAGTTTTTTCTTATCTCCTTTTGACCCCAGTTGAGAGAAACCAGTGTGTCGTTGATTCTGATGATATTCTGACCCATGATCAGTCTGTCATCTTCTCAGTCTATATTGTTCAGTCTATCTGTGGTTCATCTCCTCAGAGCTGCCCCAAGGGATAAGCGAACTAACCCCCCCCCCCTACACACACACACACACACACACACACACCCAGGGGGCTTGAAATTTCAAGATATGTTGATTTAAAAAAAAAAAAAAAATTGGAAGAAAAGAAGGCCCTCTATCTATTGAATAATCTAAATAAAAAACAGCAATACACACAAAAACTCAATTTAAGTATGTTTGCATGCAAACTATAGCAGAGGCATCAGTTGCTGCGGCTGCCTGATTTCTCCTCAACAGTAAAAATGTGCAGAGGTCAGCACGGTGCGTTAAAGTTGAATCAGTCTGCCCTTTAAACGGTGGGATCAGATCTCACTGTGGTGTTTCGATAAGTGCCGTTGGGGTTTGACCTTTTTAGCCGACTGATGGATTACAGCCTCTTTAGCCTCTTCAAAGTGTCCACACTGTCAAATGCAGACTGGAAACAAGCTAGCTTCTGGTGGTTTTAGCAACAGGCACCTTGATGTATAACTAAACCTTGGACTACGTTACCACCGTCCTCTTATGGTTTATGTGTTGAAACAAAGAGGAATGTCTTTAATCAGATTAAGAAGAAATATCAAAGTGTTCTCATAGTATTGATGCTGGGTTAATCCAGTTAGTGTGTTATGTCTTTGTGTTCTTGCAAGCTGGCGAGTCCACAATCATCTCAACATCTTGTGGCTCACTCTGACCTGCAGATATAAAGTCCAAAGTGTCTACAGTCTGTTTAAAAAATCCTGATTCGTCTTTTCATTTCTTACAGAACAGATAGAACTAACAAGTAATTGTTTAAGAAGATTAGGCGGTAAATCTGAGGAAGCATACATTCTGTACAGCATGGTCTAATTTGTCGTCCTGTCATTATGTTTATGAGCTCCTGTAGATTAGAGACAGCTTATTAATCAGTGGTCTATTCCTGTGTTAAAAAAGGGCCTGATCTAATCTATAAGACTCTGCTATAAATGGAAGTAAAGTCTATGGCAAAGTAAAAAATAGGGCAGTAAAGATTGAATTTCTTTAGAGTCAGGCAAGTCTATTTAAGTCCCGATTCATTCAGGACCACTCTGGTCATGACGTGGGATTTTGACGTCAGTCACCGTGTTGGACCTGAATTAGTTTCTCACTTGTAAGTCATTTTGGAGTGAAGCATCTCATAAATATGCAAACAGACATTAAGCTTGTTTATGCCCAGTCAGGTTTGCAACTCAACTTTTTTTTAATCCACATAAGTTCACCGTAGAAAAAAGACGGACACATGTCGGTCCTGAGGCTTGAAGCATGAACAGCAGTTCAGAAACTAGCAAATAATGTTTTTATTTTTATGCAACTCTTGATTTAATCTCAAAAGTTCCGTTATTGTATTATGTTTATTCTATACATGTTAAAGAGATTTATTAGTTGTTTTTATTTCCCTGGTACTTAACTCTGCAAGTTAAGCTTTATTCAGTTCATGTATGATCATTTTTTCCTTGAACCTCTAAAGACTTTCTCTGTTTCAAACAACCCACTAACACCAGGAGAAGTTTTTAATCTGCATTCAGTCAAAAGAAGTCAGATTGACATTGGATGACAACACAACACCTGGTGTCATTTTAGCTGAAGCTGTTTGCACGCCTGTCATGTCTCACACAGAGGACATGACACACACTGACACTGATCAGTTTACCTGAGCTTACATATCACTTTCAATCCTGCTGTGCAGCCTCGGTGTCCACAGTGGAGTCAAAAAACAATAAATTATTGTAATTATCTCCCAAAAAATGTGCTTATCAGAACCTCAACACAACCTGCAGAGTACTATCTCTTCATGTTGTTATAACTTGTCTCCTGAGTTAGTGGTAGTGTCAGAACTGGTCCCGGATGTACCGTATGGCCCTCAGGGCACTGAAGGTAAGCATGCTACTGGGGATGGGAAATGATTTAAACAGCTTGTTTTATCCTGTGAAACAGGGAATCAAACAAAAATGTTTAACTCATTGGCTGCCAGCATTAAAAGTGTCTTTCATTGATCATGACACTCGCTTTCACCGAAGAGCCACAACATTACTTTGCTTTGACAGACTGTCCCACTGCCCCTGCCCTCCATTAAAAACCGCAAAAGACGTATTTTTCCGTCTCTGGCAGTGAACGATTGGACTTGAAAAGATGTCAAAAGACGTCTTTGGCAGCCAATGAGTTAAGAATGCTACTCTGTTGTTTAAAAAAGGTAATGCTATGTTATGCGGATTAGAGCATGAAACAGGAAGTGTGAGTGACATAACCGGACGTAGGGTGAGGCAGCAGCAAGCATGGCTTTGTCTAAGATTAAGAACTTCCTATGATAGACGTTTTAATGCCTAGAAAACATTTTTTTCTGGTTCACAGATGACTAAAACAGAAAACTGGAATCATAACTCATTAGTGATAATCATCCCGGACAAATGGGAGTGTGAAAACGATCATTGGAGTTTTGTGCTGGAAATGCTTCTTTACCAAAGAAAAGTTAAGGACTTTGACTAAATGGTTTTTTTGCACCAAAATATGTTTTATGTTACAGTTTGAGGCCGAATGACACATATTTAGGACCAATTAGGCTGAATTATTAACTAATGAATCTTCTAAAACCAAAAGAAGATACTGTTGTGGCAGCGAATCTAACGTTTGAAACAGAAACATGACAAGACTAGCAAAGTAAGAAACACAACCCAGTGGAGGACGGGGACAAAAACACATCAATAAGCATCCACAGAAACAAAAGAGAAGACAACCCTGATGATGATTTTGTCATAAACAAATAAAAAAAAAAGAGAAAAAAGAAAACAAACAAATAAACAAAAACCAGAAATCGATACTGGGCTGATGATGAATGCAAATATATTGTCAATAAGTAAACTAAGACCAGGTGAGTAATAAAGACAGAAAGTTGAATAAAACAAGAAGTAAGACTAACTAGTAACACGACAATAAGATAAAAAGAAGCTTTTCAAAGACAAAGAACACAAGAAAATTAAGATCAACTTAACAAAACTAGAAGATCTCAACAAAGCTAACTCACAAGCAGAAGGAAAACAAATAATGTTGAAAAAAAACGGGATCAAAATCCAAAAGATCTAGTCAACTCTTAAAGCAACAAAGAACAAAACAAAACCAAAAGCCTGACATTAAATCAGTTCTCCTTAAAGCTCTGATTGTTGTTTTCATTTCTGTTTCTATAATCTAATCAAAGGTGATACAACAGTAATGTTCAGCTTCAGGGATGGCCACCTGTGGCTACACGCACGCACACAACAGCGACACTGCCCTCAATAGGATCAGACGACTATAAAAAAAGCACCTCATCCCATCACCACCTGCCCCACCTTTAACTCAAGAGGTGATTACAGCTGCCAGTCAAACCGGGAGGGCGTGGTCAGCGGTGGGAAATGTGCCAAAACCCACCACAGACACGAGCTGTGAATGTTGAACAGATTGTCTGACCTGCAACCACCAGACACAAACACAGTGCAGCAGACTTAAAATAACCTGTTCTTTCCGCTCCCCCTAAGCTCCATCTGCAGTTTCACACTTTGTAATGTCTGGTTGATGATCTGTTTTTTTTTTTAGACATCTACTTGTCTTTTAATTTCTGGTCCCACATCAAAGATGAAAACTGAAGAGGAAGCAGACTTTGTCTTTCACACTGTCCACAAACTCTGTTTTATGTCTTACATAAACGGCATCGTTACATGTTTTCTTACCTTTGCAGAGCACAAGGAGTCCCAGCAGACCCAGCAGACCCAGCAGACCCAGCAGTCTGTGGGGCAGCATCCTTCCTAGGGTCACGCAGATCCAGAGATCCAGAGGCAGCGATCGAGGTAAAGACGCACTGAGTAACAGGAGATCTGAATGCAGGGTGAAATAGGGACTGAGTGAACCAAAGAGGGATTTATGTGAAGACGACAAGGAGGAGGAGGGAGGGATGGGAGGTGGTGCCTTCACTGAAGGCTCAGTTTCTAGAAGAGAGGAGATGGAGGGAGAGAGAGAGAAAAAGGATGATTGTAAGAGCAATTAGCAAATGAGATAAAGTGACAGGTTGTGAGGAGGAAGAAAATAATGTTAATGTCAAAATGAACCTGTTTAAGAAGTTGATAGGACTTTCTAAACGTTACTAATGAGCAAATAACCTCGTGCTAACAAGTCCAATAACCAGCAGTGTCCAAGATTTAGTCACATCTGGAAGTGAAGAAGTTGATTGCAACCTCACTTCACCCCTCTCTCTCTTTCACATACTGTATGTTTGAGAAAATTCTGCCATTTTCAGATAAACAAGTGTTTTTAGCAATTATGATCACTACCATTTTTTTCAGGTGTTTAAAAAGTAGCCTCAATAGTTTTACGGAAGATTCTGGAAATTTTGGCTTTCACTGCCAGACTGGGAATATCATGTCCTCAGTTGCCTTTTCTCCTTTATTTCCATACCGTCAACAGATGCCAGCGCAGGTGACTCACCGGCTTGCTTGAACACTAAAAGGATCACCCACTAACTGGATTAACCTGATGGTATTCCTTAAATCTGCAGGAACTCTTGGATATTTCTCCTGATCTAATTAAACATGCTCCTCTTTGTATCAACAAGTGATCATATGAGGATGGTGAAAACGTTCTGAGACGTCCGACTACATGAAAACAGTGGGATCAGAGAAACCACCAGTTACCAACATCCAAGGAGGGGGATAGAAACATCTCTCCAGCCAAGCATGGATCACCAGTATCATTACACCAGTTTAGAGTCATTTTTGAAGTAGTTTCTAAACAAGTCATCCTTTAAAAATGTGGACATTTGGCTGCACATTGTGCAAGTAAATGTAATGTAAGACATTTAACCTGGTGTTAGCATGAAGCTAGCAGTGCTAATCTAGATATATGCTAGCACTAGAATAGTTTTAAGATAATGTGGGGAAACCGTGTCATATTTAGTTTTTATTTACTTCAGTGAGGATATTCAGGGACTAAACATCAACTCAGTTAACCAAGATTATCATACTGGAGCTGAAAATAAACTATAAAGATGCTCAATGAGTACTTCATTAGCCAAGTAACTTAGTGCTGAAGATAGAGCTACATGATCTGGTTTAATTTAAATAGGAGGCTAGCAAGGCTGCTAATTGATTTTAAAGTACGGCATGACAATGTTAACTCTTTACTTGTGTAGATCGATCCAAATATCGAGTACCGATACCAAGGCTAGTATCGGTATCATCCAATACCAGCATGATGAGAGCGATACTTTTCTTGTAGAGGACTTTGGGGGAAAAAAGCCAAAGAATGTGAATAAGAACCAACCAATCGTAAGTTTTGCTTTTTGTTTAGTTAATTTACAAGGTTGAATTTATTTTTCTCGAACAGTTGTGTGAGACAAAAGGGCATACCAGTTATTTATTATTTTGTTGCATTGTTAATGTTGTTTACAAACAAAAAGGCTTAGACTTAAATTTCTCAGTTCTACCATTAAGTTTGTCCATTAAAGAAAAATTAATTTGGTCAAAATCTTATACTGTTTCATTATGATCATAATCATGATCGATAGTTGAACTCAAAATCTTAAATGATTGTGAAATTTCAAGCAAAAAGTAATATCTGAATCGATATCGGGATCTGCAATACTTGCAGGATTTACTTGTTATCAGATTGATACCAAAATTGGAAGTATCTCCCAGGCCTAGTAGGAACACTTCAACCGAATGACGATAATACTGACATTATTCTGTTTGGTAGAAAAGAGAAGAGGGTCAGCATCTGTAAACACCTGGAGACTAGGTCTCTTAAAACCACCGACCAGGTTTGTAACCTTGGAGTGTTGATAGACTCAGATCTG
>JAOXYM010000019.1:2236161-2247329 GCA_028567055.1 Leptatherina wallacei
AGTAATGAGAATTATTATATAAGGTTTAAGTAATATGTTCATGTGTAGCTGTTGAATCTTCACACAAAATGTCTGATTAAAATCTACCCAAGCAAACTGATTTAAAGTTACAACATCTTAAGTTCTCTACAGTATAGGCTATTTGATTTTGCAGGGTGTTTTCTCTTCAAGGACTTAAGATTCAAAATTACTGATGCTTTACAGATTATATAAAAATGACATTAGACCAACTTTGTGATACAAAAGTAAGGACTAGACTTAGAAGGTTGCTGCTGCATGACTTATTTATTTAGCAAAATAACATGATAGACATATAAGAAAAACAATAAAGTGCTGATATGTTTATATTGTATAAATGGATGTATAAATGGATATCATTAATTGACTGCTGCATTGTTTCTAAGTTTCTGGCTGTCATCAACCATGCAAACAGCAGAACTGGCCACAAGGTCATGCAAAGTGATGGTCTGAAATATGTACTGATAAATTATTTTATAGTTGTTTTTTTGAATCCCTCGTTATTTGCCTTGTCATGGTTAATTGCGTTTTAATGGTTGAGCAAGCCCCCCACTACAGAGGGCGAACCGAAACTTACACTTCAACCAATCACCGTTGCCAAAGGCGGAGTTGGTCACATTTGATTGGCTAAGCGTCAAGCCTATCAAAGATAAGTACTTAGTGACACTTCCGCTTTGCCACTTTTCAACCCTCAGACGCTGCGTTGGAAGGTGAAGGTGCAGGTTTTTAAGTTTGAGTTTTTCAGGTTTTTCGTGTTCTGACATTTGAACATTTTAACACAGTTGACGTGTTTGTTGGGTCACGCTAATATGCAAGCTCTAAGGTATGTATACGTTTAAACTCGTATTAATTCTACATGTATTTGGACGTATTCTGTATTTTTAAACTAGTTGATTTAATGCTTAAAGATGTGGCTGTGTTGTTGGCTATTGACCAAACTTTAGCGAATAAACATTTCTCTTAGTGCTGGACGGCCAGACAACAAATTGTCATGTTTTTTACTGTTTAGTGTGTTTTTTGTTATGTCACACCCATTTTGTTGATTGAGACATCAGCTGGAGTTTCTTAATGTCCCAGAAATCTCTTCCGGGCTCCCTGGTCCTCTGATGTGAAGCTCGAAGGTAAAACTGTGGTGATCACCGGCGCCAACACTGGCATCGGCAAAGAAGCGGCCATAGACCTGGCAAAGAGAGGTACATGTCACTGACATTAACACAACAGCTGTAAACTGAATGATCAGATTTTGGGGCACATTTGCGACTTAAAGTCTTCTTCATTCCCTAAAACACCTGTTGCAAATAAGTTTCTCCACCTAATCTAGATAACAGATTTAGAGTGAACTTTTTATTCTCTGTTAAAGTAGGGAGTCCTTACTATATGATGGGACTAATGTATTGTAGTAATTTATGACAAGTCATTGCAGCTGGAGCAGAAAGGGCCTTCTTTCCCACTTCAGAAGTTCAACTTTTTTCTTTCTTTCACAATCAGTGCAAACACAAAGGGTGGATGTCAACACATAATTAAGTTGAGCAACACATAACGTAACCCTGACCAAAACTAAAGGAGAAGCAAGAGCCTAAGATGTGTAGGCTACATGTGAATCATGTTTTTAATGAGAAATGTCTTGTAAAGGACTTTTGTTAATCATCATTCATACACTCAGCCTTTGTTTTTGGCTTGGACAGCTGATGTAAAACCAAGAAATTTTGAGGTTTGCTACAAAAGAAAGAAGTTGTTGTTCAAAATGCCATTAACGTTTGCAGCAGTATCGATTACTCAAGGTCTGGTTCAGCAGAACATGGCATGGCTTTGTATGTTTAGAACAAGACTGTAGCTTTTAGGAAGATGATCTAATGTTTTTTATCTCAAGGGGGGGCTCTAGTGTAACCAGTTTGGACTCGCTTCTGCAAAAAATTGTTGAGCATGACTGACTTCTTTTTTTTTTTTCTTTTCTTGGTCGCACTGGCATGCCTAACATTTCTAAGGTATAGTTGTAGGACTTTCATCTATTTAGTGTTCAATTGGTGCCATGGTGCATCATCAAAACAGCTAGCGTGTTGATATCCAGTTGTTGGTATGTGATCAGGTGCCTGTAAATCTAAACACAGCTATCATGTGATGCTACATGGCGGGGGGTAAACGGTTGTGAAGTGTGGTTTGCTGTTCTTGGGACGCTGGAGGGGAAAGACACTCCACTTAATACATTTTTATGGTTGGAAACATATATGGTGTAGCTTAGAAGTCCTGTTATGGTTGAGGTAATGTTATCATGTAATTTTTAGCTTGGCTTTTAATTTGAGTTTTTATTTATTTATTCATTATATATTCATTTTATTTTATAAAGCCTTTATGTGTGTTCGTATTCTTGTTGCTCTTATTATCTGTTCTAATTATTTTTAGGTTTATTTTGTCTCAATATTTTAGTGTATTTGTTAACTTTTTAACACTTTTTTTCTCAGTGTTCTCCTCAGAGGGGTCCACCATGCCGGGGGATCCACCATGCCGGGGGCTGTGCCTGCTCATCTGGCAGGGTTGTTGCTGTGAGGACCGCCCGTGTCTGGGTGGCTGGGGTCCCGCACAGCAGCCTTGTGGCTGTGGTGTGGGCCCCAGCCTGCCTTGATCTGGGCGGCTCCGGTGGTGACTCCTGCTGTGGTCATGGGTGGGCTGGCCCCCTGGTGTGGACGGATCCCCAAGGTATCGTTTCCTCACAGCAGCGTCAGGCCAGATTTCCATTTTATTACATTCAGTTAGGAGACAGAAACTACGGATTTTAGTTCACATTTAGAATACGAGGGGGTGTTTGTGTGTGCGAGGGAGATTGCAGTGTGGTGTGTGTTTTTTATGATGTGTAAAAGTTGTTTTTATTGTGTAAAGCACTTTGTGTTGCTAATCGCATGAAAAGTGCTTTATAAATAAAGTTTGATTTGATCATTTCTGTTACTGGCAAATGGTTGAAATTTGAAATTTTAGTGTCATGTAAATGCACTGAATGAGGAAAAGCCAGTAATGCTGCTGTGGAAATGTAAATCCAATGCACACATCTAGGTGAATGACTGAAAATGTTATCCACCCTCTCTTAAAAAAAAAACAAAAAAAAAAAAACTCAAATCAAGCTTGAGCCTCTTTATCTTTCAGCTACAGACCTGTTTCAAAATGCATTTATTGCTAAAATGTTAGAAAAATATGTTGCTAAGCAACTTGCAGATGTTTTAGAGAAACACATCATTCTGGATCATTTCCAGTCTGGTTTTTGTTGGGATCTTTCCACTGAAACAGCCCTTCTTAAGAGTCTGCAATGATATCCTGATGCAGGAGAGAAAGTTCTCTCTTGCTGATGTTGGACTTTACCTCCAGCCTTTTTATGACACGTGTCATAAGAAAAGGAAAAATATACAAAACAAAACATATGTTGATCATGTGCTTCATATTGTCTTGTTATATTCTAGTCATTTTCAAAGGTTTTTAAGGTTACTTTTATTTAGACACAATTATTATTTTCATAATAATAATACTTTTATTATTATTTACTCAAACAGCTCACTACTGTAAAATCACATATTAATAGAAAAAGATTTAAGACAAACAAAGCTTAAAGAAAAACAAACTAAATGTGAGTTTGGTTTTTTTAAATGTGTGCTTTTCTTCTATTTAATCATGTTTTCTGAGCCTAAATACACACTTGATGTCACAAGAGGGTGCTCATTATTCATCCAGCCACTTGTTGATTGGTTGCCTCTTCACACATACACACATTCTGTTTCAGGAAACTGATAACGCTGTTGTACAGGTACTACTCGGAAAATTAGAAAATTGTGTAAAAGTTTTTTTTATTCAGGCAATTCAACATAAAAGGTGAAACCAATACATTTTATAGGCTCATTACATGCAAAGTGAGATACCTCAAGCATTTCTTTGTTGTAATTTTGCTGATTTATGATTTACAGCTTATTTAAAACCTCAAACCCAAAAACTCAGAAAATTAGAATACTGTGAAAAGCTTCAGTTTTGTAGGCTCAATGTGTCACACACTAATCAGGTAAGTAATCCAAAACACATGCAAAAGGGTCCTGAGCCTTTTAAAAAGTCTGTTTTGTTTGGTTTAGAAGAATTCATAATCATGAGGAAGACTGCTGGTCTGACCATCATTGACTCCCTGCACAAGGTGGGTAAGACACAAAAAGTGATGGCAAAAGAAGCTGGATGTTCTCAGAGTGCTGTCTCAAAGCACATTAATGGACAGTTGAGTGGAAGAAAACGGTGTACAAGCCGGAGGGATGACCGCAGCCTGGAGAAGATGGTCGGGAAAGGGTCATTCAAAAGTGTGTGGGAACTTCATATGGAGTGGACTCGGGCTGGAGTTGCTGCTTCAAAAGAAACGGCGCGCAGGCGGATGCTGGACATGGGCTTCAAATGTCGAATTCCTGTTGTCAAGCTGCTCTTCACGAGCAAGCAACGCCAGAGGCTACTTAGCTGGCCTAGAGAAAAGAAAGACTGCACTGTTCCTTAGTGGTCCAAAGTCCTCTTTTCTGATGAGAGCAAGTTTTGCATCTCATCTTGCAACAAAGGTCCCAGAGTCTGGAGGAAAATCAGAAAGGCGCAAAATAGAAGATGCATGAAGTCCAGTGTTAAGTTTCCCCAGTCTGTGTTGACTTGGAGATCCATGTCAGCTGCTGGTGTTGGTCCTCTGTGCTTTATCAAGTCCAGCATAAACGTAGCCCCAGGACATTTTAGAGCACTTCATGCTTGCTTCAGTGGACCAGCTTTATGGGGATGCAGACTTCATCTTCCAGCAGGACTTGGCACCTGCCCACACTGCCAAAAGTATAAAATCCTGGTTCAACAACCATGAGATTACTGTGCTTGATTGGCCCGCAAACTCATCTGACCTGAACCCCGTAGAAAATCTGGGATATTGCCAAGAGAAAGCTGAACGGGAAGAGACCAAACAATAAAGAAGAACTCAAGGCCACGATTTGAAGCGTGTTGGTCTTCCATAACACCTGAGATGCCACAAGCTGGTAGAATCCATGCCACGCCGGATTAAGGCCGTCATTTGTGCAAAAGTGGCCCCGACCAAGTACTAAATACAGATGCAAGATTTTACTTTCAGAGGCCTGACTTTATTTTTTATTTTTTTTTTATTTAAAATCTTTTTTCTTTTTTTAATATGGATTTCAAGCAATATTCAAAATTTCTGAGTTTTTGAATTTGAGGTTTTCTGAAGCTGCAAGTCCTAATCGGCAAAATAAAAACTTGAAATCTATTGATTCACATTCTATTTGTCTATATAATATATATACATTTCACCTTTTTTAAAGTTGAGTTACAGAAATGCACTTTTCAAGGATATTCTGATTTTCTGAGTAGTACCTGTAAATCGCTGCTATTTCTTCTTCCTGTGAAGGGGCCAGGGTCATCATCGCATGCCGGGACATGGAGAAGGCGCAGACGGCCTTAAAAGAAATCATCGAAAGCTCCGGCAATGACAATGTCGTTTCCATGAAACTTGACTTGTCGGACAGTAAATCCATCAGAGAGTTTGCAGAAGCCATCAACAGAGGTTAAAGCTTTTCTTCTTTCAAATGCTGTTTTTTTTTTTATATTGAAGTCCCTGTAAGCCGTTTGACCTCTTTATGCTTTTCTTTCTACAGATGAGTCAAAACTCAACATCCTCATCAACAACGCTGGTGTGATGGTTTGTCCGTACGGGAAAACGGCAGACGGCTTTGAGATGCAGATTGGTGTAAATCACATGGGTAAATACGACCAATCACACATGGATTCACTTTGAGCCTCAGCCTGGTTTATTTTTTCCTGTTCCTGATTTTTATTTGACACCCAAATAGTTTCCCATAAAATGAGAAAATGCAGCAAATATGAATCCGTTCTTCTCATGAGAACCTGGTTGTTTGGCTTCCCTGTGATGCTGGGACGCCGACACTGGAGGATTAAAGTTGCTTCACTGCTTGTTTTAACTGCTTGTTTCCTTCAGCTGGGAGGTGTCAGAAAGTTCAGTCACAAACCAGTACATGTAAATGTCCACAAGGAGGCACAAACAGCATTTCTTTGTTTGCTTCGTTGCAACAGGATCTAACTCTATTTTTTTTTTTTTATTAATCTTTTTGTGGAAATGACAATCGCAGTAAATTATACATGTATAATTTCCCTTTCTTTTTTCCTGTTATTTATCACAAAAAACAGCCCTGGGCATGCTAAGAGCACAGGAAAACAACAACATAGAACAGCAAACAATGTCTCTGTAACACAAAGAAAATGAGAAAGTATACAGTGATAGGGAGAGTAAAATGTAATTGAAAGTAACCCATACACTACAAAACATCAAAATAATATGAAGTGCAAATTAGCAAAAAAAAAATAAATAAATACTGAAGTATGAAATAAAGATGTCCGACATTCGGATCTAACTCTATTTTGATGTCATTGTTTAATTATGCGTTCTGCTAAATGGTAAAACAAAACTACATAATCATAGAAATATGTCTTTTGGGGCCAACTTGTTTATAATTAGGGATGCAGAATGATGATGTCATGTTATTGTAATTAAATCAACACTGATGTGCAGATAAGGTGAAATCTACTTTGGTTGAGGATAAATTCAGAATAAACTAAGCTGGTTAAAGCAGGAGGAAGTCTACAATTTTGCTTTTAAATGTTATGTTAAGATAAATATGGCATGTTTATAATTTATAGTGTTTTAAAATAGTCTATATTTGACATAGTCACTGTTCATTTGGACCATTAGTTATATTAGAAATAATTGGAACATATTATAATTACTATTGTGTTATTTCCTCTAGAGACACAGCTTGCTGATCATATATATGCATCAACATTGCCAGTTGGTTAAAAGTAGTTGTGAAATATCAACAGAAATGTAACATAATTCATTTAGTGTGTTTGGCTTAGATTTTTTTTTTTTTTTTTTATTCATCATATTTGAAGTCACTTAAAGACATTTTACCATCCACTGACCTGCATAAACCTCAGCAGCTTCAACCAGAATACCATTAATATTTGACTGTTAAATATTTATTGTTGTTAATGTTTTGGTTTCAGGTATTAATGTCTTAGAAGAATGGTCCAGTAGTTTGCTAGAGAGCGTTTAATCATGTTTATCTGGGGTGTTTTTCCATGATCTTTCTTTTTCAGTGGCTTTCTCTGATTGAAAATGTAAAAACTAAAATGAGCACATTTTTGTTCAGATGTAAACTCGTCTTTCACACTGGTTAAAATTTTAAAATTTACATGTAAAACCGAAGAGATTGATGGATAACGTAGCAAAGTGGTAAAACGGATAAATGCTCTGTTTGGCTTTATGACCATGCGGGACTCAGAGCTGTTGTGCAATATCCTTTCTGTTATGAGCTGTTTGGTTGTCACGGTTTTATTCAACCTAATTACATTCGTCTGACATGATCTGGATCATTTTGCATTAATCATCATGATGAGCTTCATTGACCTGAAGAAGAGAAGCCTGGATCAAACAAACAGATGTCCCATTTAAACACACTTTTCTAGACAACTTCACTGTTTATATAAGTGAATCAGCAGGTGGAAATGTGATAAAAAAATTCTTGTGATTTTTATATTGATACAAATCGTTTTGTGACAAAATTACCACAGATTCTCCCCTCGGCGCCAACCTTCGGTTTTTCATAACTTCTTCATGAAGAGTTTCTTGTTTTTGTCTCTCGTCCAAAATGACAAATTCAAAATAAATTAAATACGTCTTCACAACTACAAGGGGAATAATCTCGGTCTCTCCACAGAAAGCTGAGACATGTGAGATGACTGACACAGTAACACAGATCTTGATTGTGACACTTCTGCAGAGTAATATAGTCAAGAGTCATAGAAGACATTAGCACCGTTTTTTTTTTTTTTTAGCTGGAATAAAACTTTTGATCACAAAACGGCAAAAATTGGACATGATTTATGAGTTTGTCCCACAGTGATGAGATGGACATCTTTATAATCAGCAGAGTCTTTACTTTCATGAAACCTTATTTGTGTGGTTTACTGGAAGTGGAGAAATTAGCAGAAGCTCCAAAGTGGACAGGGCTGTTTTCATGTTTTTGTTACATTCCCATATAATCGCTTGGAGTTTGAACTGTTTGGTTTGGAAGCCGATGCTTGGTGGAGTCTATTAGCCGAGTTTCTCCTCATTATTTTGCTATGCTACATGTTAGCATTACTGCTTCAAAGTGTCATGTCAAAAATCTTACTGTAAGATTGATAACATCAGACTGTTCAGTGGTATAAATCTGTTCTAGAGGAAATGTGACCGTCAGTGTTTTGGCCATGCATCACTTAGTTGCAAAGTGAAACCGTTCATATCTCAACTTTACGTCCCTGTGTTAGAGTAGAGCAGTTAATATTGATGTCTCATGTGGTAATCCTCCATCTCAAGTAGAAATATTTAATTCTGTGTGAACACTGAATAGAAGCTGGAATTTAAAAGATTAAATTGCAAACCAAATTGTAATATTTGTCAGAAAAATCACAATTAGATTCCCATCAAAACCCAGACCATAGTCCATCTGGGAATCTGTGGCAGGACTCAAACATTGCTGTACACAAGCAGAACCCATCCAATCTGAAGGAGCTGGAGGATTATTGGTTTGAAGAAGGAAAAAAATCCATGATAAAGTAGATATTTGGTGGGTTTTTGATACCACATTATAATAGATGAATACTTTTTCAACCCAATGTAAATGTTAAATCCAGCCGGAGTGTGAGAGAATCTTTGAACCTGAAATTTTCTCTTGACAAAAATTCTCATGTTAATAATTTTCTCCAGAAATTGACATTCCACAAAGAAGTCTCTATAATCTTTATTTGCACACTAATGTGTCAAGTTTACAACATAACAGCAGATTTGATGTGGTGTAGACTAATGAACAGATTTCCCCGTTCTGAACCTCCAGAGTTGAACTTAAACGTTTTCTCCTCTTCTTCTTCTTTTAGGTCATTTCCTGTTGACGCATTTGTTGATTGACCTGATTAAAAGATCGGCTCCATCCAGGATCGTCACGGTGTCCTCCATGGCTCACGCCTGGGGCTCCATCAATCTGGAGGACATCAACAGCGAGAAGAGCTACGGCAAGAGTAAAGCCTACGCTCAGAGCAAGCTGGCAAATGTGCTCTTCACCCGCTCACTGGCTAAACGGCTAGAAGGTACGTATCGCGTCCTCATCTGCTCTGTTTTACAGCCTTATTTAGGTTGGCTTCAGGAGGACATGAGCTAACAAGAAGCTGTACGTTTTATTGGCCATCTTGTTGCTCAGTATTATTAATCAGATGCGTTTCTCTGCAGGCACGGGAGTGACGGCATACTCTCTCCATCCTGGAGTTGTTCAGACAGACTTGTGGCGTCACCTGAGCAGCCCCGAGCAGATCTTCATGAAGATTGCCAGTCCTTTCACCAAAAACTCCATCCAGGGAGCTCAGACCACAATTTACTGCGCTGTGGAACCATCACTGGACAAGGAGAGCGGTGGATACTACAGGTACATAAATGGTGAAGACATGACTCCGTAACCTGGAGCTGCTGTCACAATTTAACGTTTCTAATCCAACATATCTTTGCCTCCAGTGACTGCGCTCCTGCCAGCTGCTCAAACGCAGGAAAAGACGACGACCTAGCACAGAAGCTGTGGGAGCTGAGTTGCCGTATGCTCTCCATATCATGGGAATAAGGAAGGAAGGATGGATGGAAAAGAACCCTTGCAGCCTATGGTGTTACTTTACTAACCAATACAGTGTCTTATGTCACAAACACTACCTGCCAGGAAATTATTGTCTTAATTTAAATGTCCAACGTCTTCCTCAGACACTTCTTTGTTTGCAAAGTGTTTTATGTTCTTAGTATTTCTGATAAGTTATGTGAAGTTTTAAATGACTTTTATTTTGATAAAAACTTTTAACAATTATTTGGATAAAGTTTTAATTATTCAGATTTAACATTTTTATTGAGTTTGACTTTCTGTAACTGTATTTTCTAATAATAAACTCTCTTATACAGTTTATTTCTTGTCTGTTTTCAGGTGTGTGATTCGACTCAAATATAAATCAAACTATATGTGTAGGTAATAGAGAAATGTAGATAAAGGGTAAAACTAAAGAGAGAACAGCCAGACTGAAATACATCTCAGTGACGCATTCAGTGGTTGTCAGGAGTTTGGTCTTCCAGCTTCAGGTGTGTTTTCTTTTTAATCCTGGGTTTTGTTTTGTTTTTTCTTTTTCTTTTTACTGTCTGTCCTTCTGAACACTTTTGGACAACATTTTGGCAAATCTCAAATGTTCCCTTTTTTTAATATGACAAAAGTATTCAAATACACCTCGTGGTTGCAGAGGGAGTCATTTTCCTAAAAGAATGCATTGTAGAGCAAAATAGGCTTAGAGTAGAAAGGGTTAAAGAGTTTTGTATAGTATCTGCTGTAATAAGTAAAGTTGCTCATCTTAACTGTGAAATACTGTTCCCATCTGTTTTTAGAGATGAATAACAACCAGATTACTGTGGAGTGGATTTCTGCTGGGATGTAAAATTTGCGTTCTTAGTCCTTCCAGTTAAAAGTTGTAGGATGGTAGCTCTCCAGGACTGGCTTTAGGCATCCCTGGTCTAAGCTTTTAATCATTGCCACGCTGTAGCCAACCTCCTGACATGTGCTCTGACATTATCCTTTAAAATACGTTCAGTTTTGAAATTGAACGAAGGCACCATGAGGGCAAAGCAGGCCCAAATCATGATGCTCCCTCCACCATGCTTCACAGCTGTCTGTGTTGTTCCTGCTCAATCTTTTTTCTATCTGTTCACTCAACAATTTTCTAGAAGTGTTGAACTTGGTTTTGTTTTTTGTGTGTTTTTCTTTTGGTCTGCATTGTTTCCCTTCACGTTCTTTTTCTCTACTGTCAGGACTACACACGGTTGGATGGAGAAGTGTTTTTTCTAAGTTTTTGTTTCGGATTGGTTAAAGAGCTGTAACGGGCAACAATTTATGTCTAGATTCAGGAAAATTACATATGTGATACATTGAGGCTCAGTTTTAGATCTAAAAATGTTAATGTTTAAAGGAGACATATTATGCACTTTATTCCCAATCTTAAACAATTCTCTGATATATCATTTA
>JAOXYM010000019.1:2247429-2258117 GCA_028567055.1 Leptatherina wallacei
TGACTTAGAACATTGTAAGAGACTATTCCAAGGACTTATAAAAGTGATTTTTGCATAATATGTCCCCTTTAATATTTGCAACCTATGTAATTGTGTTATTTGCTGATAAATATTTTCTTTCCAGGTGTGAAACTGCAGAAGCTTTTGGAGCCGATTACAAATTAACTTATGGTTTGATGTAAAGGAATCGTCTTTAAATTTGAATAAAACTAACTTCATATTGTTCGGAAACCAAAGGAGGAATATTAACCTAAAAGTAAGCATTGATAATGTCAACATACTAAATTAAATCCGATTCCTCAGAGTGATTTTGGATCACAAAATCTCTTGGAAACAATTATTTTCAGAGGAAGTTGCCATAGAGCTTTACCATCTGGAGGAAAACAAGACATATCCTAAATCAGAAAGCACTATATACTTTATATTGTGCATTCATTTGATATATTTGAGTTAAAGGTGTATAGAAACAGAAAAAAGTAATACACAAGTTATAAATACAACACAGAAAAGGGCAATTAGATGGTTGAATAAGAGAATCAGAGCTGAACAACAAGCTTCATCAGTGACATGATTTTCTATGTTTTTATTCCAGGAGTGACACCTCTACCCGCCCACGCTTCCAGTCTTATCTCCTTATCTCATAATTGTAACTCCTGACTCTCATTAGCTTTCAGGGAGGTCAGTCCACAGCCTGAAACGTGATAACTTGGTGGGTTAAGTAAAGAACAGAAACAGGGTGCAGCTGTGTATTATTACACCGTCTTTTACTTTTTTTTTAGGGTCGGACGATATAGAAATCTTGGGATTTCTGCAGGGGTTTACAAACTTATTCATGACAATATAATCCCTACATACTGAATTTCCTTAGAATGAATCATAAGAGTCTGAACGTGAGCTACAAATTCATTTTATTATTCAAGAACACTTTTCCCCTTGTTTTGCCTTCTGGGCTTTGCCTCATTACTCACAGATAGAGTTAAAAAGACGACCATAAATAACTTTTGCAGTATTACTTCTGCAGCTGATTGATGATGGCAGTAAAATGAAGATAAGATATTAAGATGACCATCAGAAAAAACAACCCATCTCTTGTTCTTGCTGCTCAGTATTCTCTTAACTTTATTCACCATGAAAATGATTCATTTGACTTCCTGAAACTGAGTTGACTGAAACTATTTTTACAAGCTGAATTTGGGAAAATATTATTTCTTTGTATTTTTTACAGGGGCACGTCATTCAGATAAAATTCTGAGTTATTATTGATGCAACCAAATATGCAATGTTGCTGAATGATGTAAAGATATCTGCGGGAGTCTTTCATGATCTACTCTGAACAAGAACAAATCTCATCAAAACAACCAAATTAAGGTTAAATACTTTAACTTATCACTTCTAATACTGTCTATTAGAGCAATGATAACAATAACTCCTTAATAATGAGCCTGTTTCTTGATAATAGTTGCTTAGAGTAAACCAATTCAGTCATGAGTGTCAAATCTAAAAGAATTAAATAAGGTTATTAAGCTATAAACTGCAATAAGCTTCATTGCAACCAGAACTAAAGTCACCCTATTGTATGACATATTGATTAAACTCTTATCATTTGTGAGGCACCATAAATGTGTGCACTGAAGTCCTTCATCTCCATGGCCACATATACAATCAATCATTAATGCTTCATTATGAAAAGAAGCTGGCTATAAGAGTCAGCTGCAAGTCTGGCCCTGATACCATCACTGGGGGAAGCAGCATGTGGGATGGATGTAAGGATGCACTGGTGCATTGCTTAACTGCACTAATTACACAGCTTGGACCCGACAAGTGGAGGCAGAATGGTGTTTTTCTGCTTGGTGGGGTGATGTCTGGAAGTGAGACTGACCCGATGCTGCACTGAAGAGTTATGATTTTCAGTCTCTGTACTCTTCTGTCAGGATGTTAGAGGCAGACGATGGTATTGCTGTGGTGGGGATCGGGTGCAACTTTCCAGGAGGTATGCAGACGTTTAGAGCTTTGGTTTGGTTTGGGCTTCGAATGTCTTTAAGCCGTTGAATGATTGTTAATTCACCTCTGTGTGTGTGTGAGTGTGATTTATTTTAAAAGTTGTGAAAAATATTCAATATAGTTAAGCCTTTTGAGGACTAGTTATAAAAATAAGAAAATGAGACTACTGAGATGAGTTAAGTACAAAGATTTAGCATTTTTATTTTTCCTGGGAATTTCCACAATATCTGACTTTATACTCACACTCAGTTACATTTCAGAGAGGAATATTGTGTTTTCTATTACTGTCCTTTAAGACTTTTATTTGGCAGCTTTTTACAGATTTTATAAAATGGGTCATATAATAATTTTGAGTACAATGTTGTGAAGATTAAACCAAATGTTTTACATTTTTAGCATCTACACAAAGCATCATTAGAGATGTCTACATTGTTAGTAGCCCCATCAAATAGTCATTTTCTAACCCATATAATAGTTTCCCATGTTAATTTCAATTAATTTCCTTTATTTAAGCCAGAAGTCCAAATGAGATATGAAATATATTTTTCAGAGGAGGCCTGTCCAAGAACGGCAGCTGCATAAACATGTTAAAATGCAACATAAACATTTGCAATCACCATAGATAGATTTCCCATCAGTTAAAAGCATTGCATAGTATAATATGACAAAACATAGCATGGCCTAGGCTAGCATCGCAGAATGTGGCTGGACAAAGGCCGGTTGAGACTCATACGCACTGACCAGTCAACCAAAGGGACATCCCTGTGTCCAAATAGGGTGCAGGATCAATCGAAGGCATAGAGACAGGACCTCAACTGTCACAATAACATAACGTAATATAACGTAGCATAGCATAATATACCATTACATAACACAACATAACATTCAAACCTCTTAAGTTAAACAACCACACTCCATTAAATCCCAGGATTTGTTAAAAACAACTACTTGACAGAATAACTGATAGTTGCTGAACTTGACACCAAGATACTAAGAGTTCGATAAACTAATAAAAATCCAAATTAAAAGAAAAGGTAAAAAGTCTAAAAACAGCACCATGATTTTTAAAAAAATTTCTTACATTAATTATACCATTATTCATTTATTTTATTAATCATGAAAGACTTTAATTTAGATGAAGAATAAATCATTTGTTGACAATACTTTGTTGACAGGAGAAGGGCTCGACGATTTCTGGAAGGTTCTGCTGGATGGAAAAAACTGTAGTGGGCCAATTCCCAAAGAGAGATTTGACTTGGCGAGTTGGTATGACCCAGATGACACCAAAGCGGGTAAATCCCGCACAGCCAAGGCCGCTCTCATTGATGGGTATGTGTTTAAATTTTATCTCATAGCTTTCTTAGTTATGGACTTGTTTTTAAGCTTTGTTAATATCTGTATAATATAATAAGTGTGCATGTATGTATATCTCCATGAACCTAAGGTGTGATTATTTTGTAGCAGAAACCATTTATGATGTCCATGTTATCTTTTGATCATTTGAAGCTAAGAAAGGAAATAATTTCTACCCTTCTTTTGAGGGCTGGGATGATATTCTTTTCTACTGATTCAATTCTTTTATCATTTTTTAGGTGGCGATTTGATTAAAATTGCAATTCTTGCATTTGTGACTAATTTCATCACTCAAATCTGATTGAATGATTTTGAACACTTGCAGGTTTAATGATTTCGACCACAGGTTTTTTGGCATCAGTGACAGCGAAGTGGAACAAATGGATCCTCAACAAAAGCAGCTCCTTCAGTGTGTTTATAGGGCTCTAGAAAATGCTGGGATCCCTATGGAGAAAGCCAGTGGGACCAGGACAGGAGTGTTTTTTGGTAAGATGGAAGCCAATCTACACCTTACACCATGTTGAGATCCTACATTGGTAGCTATTCAGTATGATCTTCATATTATCTCTGCTGGGATTACAGGGATAATGAATAGAGATTATGAGACCAATGCTGCACACGTGCACCCAAGTGTGATAAACCACTGGACCGGCACAGGGCTCGCCATGAGCATTGCAGCAAACAGAGTCTCTTACATCTTCAACTTCACTGGGCCCTCCCTCTCTATAGATTGTGCCTGTTCATCATCCCTGGTTGCTCTTCATCTTGCCTGCCAATCCATTAAACAAGGTCTGTACAGCATTTCTAATTCATCTTATTGATACTGGTACAGCACCCACCAAAGAAACAGGTGGAAATCCAGCACCAGGGTTTATTTACTGCCTGACATTAAAATGTTATGTTTTATCTTATCAGGTGATTGTGACATGGCTGTTTGTGGAGGGGTCAACTGCATCATTGAACCAAGAGTGTTTGTAGCACTCAGTAAGGCCAAGATGATCTCACCTGAAGGGACCAGCAAGCCTTTTTCCAGCAGAGCAGATGGATACGGCAGAGGAGAAGGCTGTGGGGTCGTTCTCCTGAAACCACTGAAAAAGGTCAAAGAGGAATAAAATAAAATTATGTTTCAGTATTTTGCTCCTTCAGACTCGAACAGTCTACAAAACATTTCATAACTTTAAAACCTTGTCTCTTTCAATCATTTCAAATCTATATTGGAATGCAATTATTGACCTATCACTGCTTTTAGTTTCTTTTTTACTGGTTGTACTTAGTTGGTTTTATTTTGTCTATTTTTATTGAAACTATGTTTTTAACTGTGATTGTGTCTTGTTTTGTACTGATCCTTTTCTTGGCCAGGACCCCTTTGAAAAAGAGGTCTGTGATCTCAGTGGGACCTTTCTGGTTAAAGTTTAGCTAATTAGATAAAATAAAGACAAACAAATAAAAAAAAAGATGGAAATTAGGGGGAAATATGGATTTTCTTTCAACCACATTTTTCTTGTTGCTTTATTCCTTCTAATTTACAGGCTCTTCAAGACCACGACCACATCTGGGGCATCATTAGCAAAACTGCAGTCAACCAAGATGGACACTCTGTCACTCCGATTACAAAACCCTCCATGACACAACAAGAGGAGCTGCTGCGCAGAATCTACTCAGGCTCTGACATCACAAATGTCCAGTATATTGAGGCTCACGGGACTGGAACCCCAGTTGGAGACCCAACAGAGGCTGAAAGCATCTCTAATGTCATTGCTAAAGCCAGACCTCCTGGCTCAGGGGCACTGTGGATCGGCTCTGTGAAGAGCAACATTGGACACACAGAATCTGCAGCTGGAGTGGCCGGGCTCATTAAGGTTCTGCTAATGATGAAGCATGAGACCGTTGTTCCCTCAGTTTTTTACTCTGATGACTCCTCCAGTGTCAACGCCAAAGCACTGAACATTAAAATTCCAAAGGAAGCAGAGAAATGGGAATCCTCCGGGGCAAGAGTTGCAGGGGTGAACAATTTTGGCTTTGGAGGAACAAATGCACATGCCATTGTCAAGCAACACTTACAATCATGTGTTGAGCAAAAGAACAATGAGAAGCAAGATAAACATTTTGTCTTGTCTGCACATTCCCATAAATCTCTCAATATGATGATGGAGGACACCATTAAACAGCTAGAGGCAGTTAGCAAAGTCGATCTAGATTCTCTAGTGTACACATCAGCTTGTAGAAGAAGCCACCAAAAGCATAGATATAGAAAGGCCATAATGGTATCATCTACAGATGAGCTAACAAGGAAGCTAAGAGCCAGTGTTGGCAAAAATGTTCGTCCAGCTATCTCAGATCCCAGATTGATGTTTGTCTTCTGTGGAAGTGGCGTCACTTACCACGGCATGTGCAAGCAGCTGCTGAAAAATGAGCCTGTGTTCAGAGAGAAGATCAAAGAGATTACACAGTTTTTCCAAAGCTGGAGCACCCTGAACATCCTTGAAACCCTTGAGAGTGAGTCTGAAAGCAGTGAGTTCAAAAACCCAGATGTTGCTCAACCACTTCTCTTTGCTATCCAGGTGGGAATTACCACCCTTCTCAGGCATTGGGGCGTCAAACCAGACGTCATGCTTGGACATTCTGTTGGAGAAGTTGCAGCCGCTCACTGTTCTGGCCTCTTGTCTCTTGAGGATGCTTTGAAAGTCGTATACTTCCGCAGCACCTTACAAAGCAAAGTCATTGGTGGGAAGATGCTTGTGATCAGCAACATGGCTGTATCAGAGGTAACATCTCTCCTCCCTTCATATTCTGGGAAACTTTGTCTTGCTGCCTTCAACAGCCCGAAGTCCTTCACTCTTTCAGGTGATGCAGATGCAATCGAGAGCCTCCACGAGGAGCTAAGTACCTCCGCTAATGGTCATAATCTGTTCCTCCGTGTGCTGGATGTCCCTGCAGCTTATCACAGCCACATGATGGACCCAATCCTCCTAGAAATCAAGAAGACAATTGGTGCCTTAACGGAGAATGAATTCAACATAGAGTTGTTCTCCACAGTTACGGGCATGGAAGTCCATCGGGGAGACTTCTGCTCAGGTGAATACTGGGCGAGAAACATCCGAGAACCAGTTGCTTTTGAACAGGCTGTGAGGTCGGCAGCTAAAGGAAAGAACGCAGTCTTTGTGGAGATAGGACCAAGAAGAGTGCTACAGAGAAATATCATAGAAACTCTGGGAAACAACACAGCTGTTCTTGCGTCAGTAGAGCCACAGAAAGATCACAAATCAGTCATGTCCATTGTTTCTAAGCTGTTCGAACTGGGTGTTGAGGTGGATTGGAACACCACCTACAGAGGTTATGAGACAATACCACTGCCCTTCCCGAGATACCAGTTCGACTGTGCCAATAGAGATGTTATCATTGGAGCAGCACAGAACAACAAGGCAAGCAGTCATCCTGTGCTGCATCAGACAGGAAGTGAAAGCAACATTTTCAGCTGCGATCTCACGTCCGACTCTACTTTCTTCTTGAAAGAGCACAAGCATAACAACATTCCCATCCTCCCTGGCTCCTTCTATGCTGAGCTAGGGTTAGCTGCTTTCCTGGCCAGCACTAAACCAAACGCACCCGTCAACTCGCTGCAGCTCAGTGTCAACTTTCAGAGTCCGTTTGTTTTAACCCAGAACTCACCGAAGATGAAGGTGCAACTAGAACAAAAACAGACAGAGACTAGCTTCACTGTGCTCTCCTCGTCTGCAGTGTACGCATCTGGCTCTGTGGTTTTAAAGAAAAAGAGGCCAATTGAGGAGCAGAGCATTTCACAAAGCTCCATCTACAAACGATGCACATCCGTGGTGAGCTTTCAGGAGTTTTATAGCTATCTCTCTCAAGGAGGTTTCCAGTATGGAGACATCTTCAAGAATAAGGCCGATGTGCACTATGGGGAAGAACTGAAGGAGGCTTTTGCAGCTGTCTTGGTTCCAGAAAAGCTGCAATCTCAGCTGCACGACTACAACATTCATCCTGTTGTTTTGGATTATCTGATGCAACTTCTTCCTGTTACAGTTGAGCACAGCTTTGCTGGCAGGCCAGGATTTCCAGCCAGAATAGGAAGTCTGACAGTATTTGAACCTTTTCAAAATGAGATGATTGTCTATCTGAGGGCCATGGATGTGGGAGTGGATCACTTTGAGGTATGTGGCTGCTTTGCAGATAAGGAAGGCAGAGTGTTGGTTGAGGTTAAGCATGTCATATTTCGGTACCTTGGGAGTCGCTCTCGTGTGATTGAGGACTATTTCTACCATAATGCTTTCAGTGTCATCTATAAAGCTTCCAGTGCTTCTTCTCCTCCAAAGGCTTTGGTCTTCTCCGATCATTTAGGGATCTCTCAAGGTCTGGAACAACATTTAGATCCAAACTCTCAATTTGTCTCCTTCACACGTGCAAAAGATATCTTAAGCTCTGGGGTTGTTTCTCTCTTAGTCAATCTCAATGTGACAGATATTGAGAAAAACTTTGATGATGTTTTGTTTTTGTGGGGCAAAGAAGACCTCACCTCAGTGGCAGCTGATGTCGTCCTGCAGAATGTGGCGAGCTGCTGTGAGATTTTCCGCCAAATTGTCGTTGAGCTGAAGCGGATTCACTTCCCCAAAGCGATCAGAGCAGTAACCTACCGTTCATTGGACCTCACTGTAGATCACATAAATCCAGGTTTTGTTCTTGCTGGTATGACGAGATCACTCGCTGCAGAGATACCAGATCTTTCTTTTCAGCTGATTGACATAAACACCATCTCTGCTAAGAATATTGCAGCTCTGTCTGAGGTCCTGAGATCATATCCCTGCAGCAAGTACCCAGAGTTGGTGGTGAAAGATGGGCTGATTTTGAAACCCTACATTGTCCGCACCCCATTGGAAATCACTGACCATACAGAAGGGAGTTCCACCTTGGCAACATCTGAGCCTTGCATCTTTCAGACAGCTGATGCACATAAGATGTCTCATCTGAGTGCCATTCACTTTGACGAGGAAGCCGATCCGATCAGCGACACATCTGTGGAAATCCGACCCAGTAAGTTGTGCGTTCATTCATCCGATTACTTCCCTGTCAGTGCTTCACATCTAAAATTCGGTCAGACATTGTACTGGAACAAACACTCAACTCAGATGCACAAGTTACTCGCTCTTGACTTCTGCGGCACCATCACAGCAGTTGGAAAAGATGTGAGGAAACTGAAATTGGGAGACCATGTTGCCTCTTGTTATCCTGTGGTGGGGGCTAGTACTGTTAGAGTTCCAGAGGATGTGTGCTACAGCACAAAGAGGTTCTCATTCCTCAAAAAAACACCCTGTATTTCTTTCTTTGTGCTGGCATGGGAGATCCTGTATCGAGCCTTGCCCAGATCCAAACAGAATTTAGGGATCATGTGCTCGGTGCCTGACTCGGCTCTGGTAAAAGTCTTGTCTCTGACCGCTTACAAATCAGGCTGGAATGTGATTGTTGGTACAAAGTGCAATGGCACCTTTGTAGATGTGAGTCAAGTGAATGCATTTGTTATCTTTCCACCATTTGATGAGTTGCTGACTGCTAAAATTAGCAACTTTCCCGGAGTCCAGCACGTTGTGATTATCTGCGGATGTCAGATGCAAGGTTTGCTTGCACAGGAAGTGCTGCAGAGTGTAAAAGAAAGTGTTCATGTACAGATAATTCAAGTGCAGGTCATTTTGCAAAAAGGATACCTGAGAGCACACAGGCCACACATTTACCTCTGGCTGAAGTCTCTGAATTTGAGCAGGAGGTTTTCAATTGAAAGTTTCACTTTTCAGAATGTGAAATCTGAAATAAAAAGCTTTCATTCGGAGAAACCATCATCATATTTCAGCTCAAAGAAGCTGGCTGTGGTTGCTCTGGAAGAAGATGCAAGCGGTTTGTTGTCTGACATCCCTCTGCTGCCAACAAGAAAGCAGCTGTTCAGAAAGAAAGCAGTGTACATAGTTGCAGGGGGTCTCTCTGGTCTGGGCTTTGAAACAGTCAAGTTTATCTCACAAAAAGGTGGCAAGTACATAGTCATTCTCTCCAGAAGCAGACCCACACCTGATGTGCAGCAAAAAATCCACAATATGGAGAAACAGTGTGGAAACAGCATCACCAGCATGGAGTGTGACATATCTCTGTCTGAACATGTGCATAAGGTCATCACTGTCATCAAGCAGAAGTTTCCTGGTTGTCCAATCAGAGGAGTGTTTCACAGTGCAGTTGTCTTGCATGATGGTCTGATTGAGACCCTCAACAAATCTCTTTATGAGAAGGTTTTCAAACCCAAAGTAAATGGTGCTTTGAATTTGCACCATGCAACACAGAACTGCCCGTTAGACTACTTTGTGTGTTACTCCTCCATCTCAGCTTTCCTGGGAAACGCATGGCAAACAAACTATGCAGCAGCTAACTCTTTCCTGGACATGTTCTGTCAGTACAGGCGCAAACTGGGGCTGCCTGGACAGTCTATCAACTGGGGAGCTCTGAATATTGGCCTTCTCTTGAACAAGGAGCATCTCCATCGCTTTCTGGAAGCAAAGGGGATGATGGTGTTAGATGTGGCCGAGATTCATCAAAGCTTGGAGTATTGCCTCCTGCTCAACAGGCCCCAACAAGCTGTTTGCAGGTTTCACTTCAGAAACATCAGGTACAACATCCTCTCTCAAAACAAAGCCTTGACCATGAGACTCTCTGAGTTAGTCGAGGAAGCCTTCCAGAAATCCAAAGAGGCCGATTCTCAAACTAAACACGTCAACTTCATCTCACCCAGAGAATATGTTGCTGCTCTGCTCAGTAAGACCATTGGCATGAATCAGAGCGAGCTAAGAGAGGAGTCACTTCTTTCATCCTTAGGTATTGACTCCATGCAGGCTATGACTTTGCAGAATCTGATCTTTCAGGAGAGAGGTGTAAATGTGCCTTTAGTGAAACTGTTAGATCCTAATGCCACGTTATCAACGGTGGTGGCTCTTCTGAGTGAAGGACATGAGGGGCGAGAGTTCACTTACGAGTCTCCTCCAGGTGAAGATAAGGGGGATATTTCTACCAGACTGTAAATACACGTCTTTTCATCAAGTTCATTACAGAACTTTTGATGCTTATTATGCTGTCCTCACCACACGTGACTGTGAAGTTAGACAGCCAGCGAACAAAACAGAAAAAATAAAGTCACTCCACACAAGGCTTGCTTTTCTTGCTTTATGGACGATCTTTTATGTATTTTCCTGTCGTTTTTGTAACTGCAAATATACAAATAAAGAAACAAATTACTGTCTAATACACACAGTAGTTAGCCTAGCTTAAACGTCATGAGCTAACAT
>JAOXYM010000019.1:2259518-2271194 GCA_028567055.1 Leptatherina wallacei
GGAGTCTCGCGGGACGAGATTTTACGTGAATTACGGCTTATGCGCTAAACACCATTCAATGGAAACACCAGTATATCGCAATTGTTGTTCTGAAGAAAATTTGTTGTTTTGCAATAAAGCTTATTCTTTTCTTTTCTTTTCTTTTCTTTTCTACTTCTCCACACAATATGTCAAGATATAGCTATATTTTGGACAATTCCAGCATATGCCTGATGTATATCAGCTTTTATGACATGAATACAGCTCATATGTTAATTAAAATACCAATTTGTGATTATTTACATATCATGTAGAATTATTATTTTATTCAATGTTAAGTTCTGTTAGTGAGATGACAGAAAGTTACAGTTTGAAGACGAAAAAGCAGATGTTGAAATGAAAAATATATACATTCCTTTAAATAACTACAATTGTTTTTGTTGAGAAAATCGAAATAAATCAGAATTGTGAGTTCAAAATCGAATCGAAACATGGATTGAGTGCATTGTTATAACCCTAATATATATATATATATATATATATATATATATATATATATATATATATTCTAAATTGCACATAATGCAAAAAAACAAAAACAAAAAACAACAGGTATACATTTACAACCTATTTAATATTTAGAAACTTTTCTTAATGATAATTTGGAGTGCTGTATTTTGAGTTGCTAGGTTTTGATAATCATCTCTCCTGGAAGAAATAAATAAAGCAAGAACAGGACTGGGCCCAAATCATGACTGAGATACTCTCTTTAATTTTTGCTTTACCATGACACAGTGAATCAAGCTGCATATCCATGTGCACTTGGGAATGTTAGTTTACTTACAATTCATTCAGAATAAATAATACATACACATCTCTAAACAAGACATCATCATTAGCTTAACCTATCAATTAAAAATCATATCACAAAACAAACCATAAATCACAATTTCAAACTTTTATCAAAAGTCAAAGGATTTTAGTCAGTTTCATGTTTAATTCTGTTACATGTATATTTATGACCACTATCTGAGTCACTCACTCAAAGTTGAAAATTAGAAAATTGCATACCCACAATGAAATGAGTAAATCTCTGCAACCGCGAGATCAATTTGAACACATTTGGAGTCATTCTAAAGGGAACACTAGTGAGATTTGTGAAGCCGTGTAAATATCTGTATATGGGCTTCTGGTTAAGGATAATTAAAGATGGAACATAGCACAAATAAAAAAAAGTTACAGGTTTGCCTAAAAAAACACTATGTGAAGTACAATATGTGGACATTATATCTACAAAGTCTAACTCTGAAGCAGAACAAAAAATTACAAACAATTCAGGTGAGGTCTACAGAATGGCCATTTTGGCAGTTTGGCACCATCTATTCTGAAAATTCCCAAAATTCGTGGACATCTGAATTAAAGTTTGTGAAAAACAGAATTCTCAACTATTTCTTTGCAGAACTATTTAAGATTTTATTGTTTGTCAGTGTTTCCACCCCAACCGGTTCAGGCAGATGGCTGTCCTCCCTGAGGTTTTTTCAAAGGGAGGACAGCCTCCCTTTTTCCTAAAAGGGAGTGTCTGCTCTACACTGTCGCCCCTAGCATGTTCAGGATGGGGGATTTGATCGAAGTCAAGTTTACCATCATTCTACACAAGGTGCTTTGCTTTTGTAACAAAATACATTTAAGGTATGAAATCACCCACTGTTCTGGACAACATTCTCTAAATTGGCAACGGTACTGTTGGGATCTAATAAGAGAACCAAAGGTACATTTACTCCTGTATCCTGGAAAATCCTATTCTGTAAAGTCATGGCTAACATGGAGTCAATCCCCAGTGCACACAGAGAGGAGCCTTCATCCAGTTCAGCTGGACTCACATTGAGTATTTCACTGACAATCATCCTCACACTCGCATGCGTAGAAGACAAATGTTGAACATTGACTTCATTGCGTATTTCATCTTTGAGCTCTGCTTCCACTAAAGCTGACAGTCGCTCCCTGAGAGATGCGTTCTGTGAGAGAACATGGATTTTAAGATTTCTGAAGTTGAATTTGCAAATTACTTGTTGTGTCCTGTTCATTAAAAGGCACTTTTTAAGCATCTGATGAACTTCCAGCACACCCATGATCATCATCCCTTTGGCCTCCAAGAACTTTTGGAAGTGGTTTTTGTTCAGCAGTAGACCGAGGTTCAAAGGACCCCAGTTGATGGACTGTCCTGCGAGCCCAAGGTTTCTCCGGAAATGACAGAACGTGTCAAGGAAAGAATTGGCTGCTGCATAGTTGCACTGTGAGGCGTTGCCTAGGAACGATGAGATGGAAGAATAGCACACAAAGAAATCAAGTTTGTTGTGAAGTGTTGCAAAGTGGAGATTCAGAGCTCCGCTGACTTTGGGCTGCAGCACCTTCCTGAAAAGCGACTCGTCAAGGGATTCGATCAGAGTGTCGTGCAGCACCGCAGCGCTGTGGAAAACTCCTTTGATAGGAGACGTTGGAAACCTTTTTCCAATTCTGGAGATGGCATCAGCCACCTGTGTCGACACAGACACATCACACTGGATATTAGTGATCGCAACCTTGCATCTTTTCTGGAGGAGATCCATTTCAAGCTGCATTTCATCAGATGGAAAACTTCTTGACAGAGTTGCAATGCAGCCTCCGCCGTTGTGGGCAATAAACTTGACTGTCTCAAATCCCAAACCAGAGATGCCTCCAGTCACAATATAAACACAGTTCTGTTTAAAGAGTTGTCTGGGCCTTGGAAGCAAACTGATGTCAGATACTGGACAATCGAGGCCTCCATGGTCTAAAACAACTTGCCACACTGTTGCAGTTGTGAAATAGGACTCAGATTCTTTCACCTGATGAAGTTCTCCTCTTATGGGCAGTGATGATGCATCAAACCCTAATGACAGCAGCCAGGTGGAGATATCTCTGTTTTGTGCTTGCAGATTAGCTCTATGGAGAACATTGGTCAGATCAAGCTTATGCACACGAATGTGTTCACTCTTAAATGCAAAGAGGCTTGCAGAGACTAAGGGTGATATGTAACTACTGCACACAAAAATAACATGTTTCTCTAGTCCACCGCTGCCATACACTGCCCTGCAGGAGGGGTCAAATGGGGGCAGGAAAACCAAAGCGTGAAAATGTGGAAGTTCGCTTGTGAAATGTGGCCGAGAGGAAACATTCCAGCCTGACCTGCTCGCTGTGAGAGCCAAAACCTTCATCAGAGCAGAAGCTGAGTTTGAGGAGATAATTGCCAACTTCCTGCGCTGGTTTTTTACATCCGGCAGAAGTCTCTGCAGGATCTCCCATGCTAGGACGAAGTAAGACACACATGGAGTTTCTCTGAGGAATGGTAGTGTCTTTGTGTTGTAACATGCTGCTTCGGGGATCATGATCGTCGCAGTGGCTGTAACTGGATAACATGACGCAACGTGGTCTCCCACTCTTATAGTTTTAACATCTTTCCCAACAGCCTTGACAATGCCACTAAAATCTAAAGCCAGGAGCTTGTGGTTCTGTGACGTATGCTTGGTCCAGTACATCGTCCTGCCAAAACTTAAATGGGAATAGCTGACAGGGAAGAAATCAGAGGAATGCACACACATGTTTGTGAGCTGAATTTTGACAGATTTCTTCTGGATGGGGTTTCTATCAGGATCAGCAGGGACGGCAGATAGGTGAGCCATTCTGTATGGATCAGAAGTCTGCAGGGCCAAGTCTCCTAGATGCACAGTGTGTGCCTCACCATCACATAAATCCTCCTTCACTGGGGTCCTCACTATTTTAGTTGCTAACGCCTGCCCTTTACTGATCCTCACCTCATGCTGTTGGCAAGTTTTAACCACATGAACCAGCGTTTGAATGTCTTCACTGGTCACAGAAGCGAGGTCAATCAGCTGAAAACTAAGATCCGGCATCTCTGCAGCGCAAGCCCTCGTCAAACCAGAAAGCACAAAACCAGGACTCACATGGTCCACGGTCGTTTCTGTAGATCTGTAAGTTACCACCCTGACGGTGCAGCAGCGTCTGCTCTCTTTAACGGCTAAAACGATCCAGCGAAATGCCTCACAGCAGGTCACCAAACAGTCCAGCGTCTTCTCAGATGAGAAGTGACTGAGGTCCTCTACACCCCAAATGAAGAGAACATTCTTCAGATCCTCCTGGTGGCTCAGTGAATTAAACACCAAGTTTTGAACTTGATCTGCTGTCATCTTCTCTGTGCTCTCCACAATGACTGACTCTGGACTTATGTATGGTCTCAGCCTTTTAGCAATGCCGAGTTTATCCTCAAAAACAATTGCCTTTAGTTGGCAATTCTGCAAATCCCTCTGATCTGCAATGTCATGTGTTTCATTGTGAAAAAATGGGAACTGGGGAACATTTGAGCAGAAATCCAAAAAGGAAATCCTCACACCTTTAAGCTCCACCAGTACGTTCCCATCTATCGTAGCAAAACAACCACAAACATCGAGGAAGTCTGGACTTTCCTGAGTTGCCCGCAAGTATATAACCATTTCCTCCTGCAGGGGTCCTGCTATAGCTATAGCTGCAATGCCTGAGGGGAATCCCTGTTTTCCTGCCATCTGACCCATTGCTACCACAGCAGTCATCTGCATAAAATAATCCAGCAGCACAGGGTGAAGGAAATATTCATGAAGATGTTTCACAACTTCAGACGGGACGTGAATTGTTGTCACAGCTTCCTTGAGTTCATTCCCCAAACGCACGTCATCAAGCTGCTTGAAAAGCGGCCCATACTCAAACCCCGCATGAGAGAGAATTAAATAAATCTCTCGTCTTGTCATAAGTATGTTGCACCTTTGGGAGATCACATCAAGACAAATGGTTGCTTCCTCCAACAGCTGCTGCTGATCTGCACAGCTGTACGTGCCTGAGGCGAGTGTTGAAACAGAAGACTGTATTTTAAATGAAGCCTGTTTATCTGAATCTACTGTGACCTTCAGCTGCTGGCAGCTTGAGTTGAGAGTGAGCATGTTCTCAAATGCAACACTGAGACAGAGCTGGGAAGTTGGTTTCTTTGGTTGCAGACTCCCCATCACTGCGGCATAAGCTAACTCCACGTAGAAAGCCCCGGATACGATGACGACACTGTTGTTTTTATGCTCCCAAAGATACGGTGCAGTCTCCTGTGAGATGTTGCACACAAGTTCTTTGTTACCCTGCTTTGTTCGGGTTATAAGCACATGGTGAGAGAAAGTGGATGATCCACTGTCTTTTCTCAAAGCCTCAAAACTCACATCTTTCTCAATGCTATCAAACTGATAAACTGGAAGAGCTGTGGGTAATGTCTCACCTCCCCTGTAGACCTGATTCCAGTTTATATCAACGCCAAGTTCAAACAGTTTGGCCACAGTCGAGGAGATAGTGTTGCAATCTTTCTCTGGGTGGACAGAAGAAAGAACCGTAATGTCATTTCCTAGACTCTCCTGTATGTACCTTTGAAGAACCCGCCGAGGTCCGATCTCCACAAAGACCACGTTTCTTTTAGTCTGCTGATCTTTGACGGCAGCACGAAGCGCTCGCTCAAATAAAACCGGCTGTCGGACGTTTTTTGCCCAATATCTGCCAGAGCTGAAATCACCATGTGAATATATCTCTCCAGTCACTGTTGAAAAAAGCTTGCACTCTGTGTTGTTGCAGTCTAAAAGACCTATACTTCCCTCAATGTCGTCTAGGACTGGATCCATCACATGGCTATGATAAGCTGCTGGAACATCTAAGTGATGGAGGAAGAGATTCTCATTAGGAAAAAGGAGCTTCAGCTTCTCGTGGACGGCGTCTACAGCATCTGCGTCTCCTGACAGAGTGCACGACTGAGGGCTGTTGACAGCAGCTACATTGATCTTTCCGGAGAAGAGAGAAAGAACCTCAGAAACTTTTTCTACCGCCACATTGCTGACCACGAGCATTTTCCCTCCTGTGACTTTGCTCTGTAGAGTGCTCCGGTGGAAACACACCTTCACAGCATCCTCAAGAGACAAAAGGCCCGAGCAGTGAGCGGCAGCGATCTCACCGACGGAGTGACCGAGCAGGGCGTCGGGTTTGACGCCCCAGCTCTTCAGCAGAGCGGAGATGCCCACTTGAACGGCCAGAAGAAGAGGCTGGACAACATCTGGCTGGCTGAAGTCGTCGTCATCGGACTCACCATCAAGCCATCGACTGATACTCATGTCTTTAAGACTCTGAAAGATGCTCTCAACTTCTAGAACCTTTTCTCTAAAGACAGGAACCTCCTGCATGAGCTGCCCGCACATCCCCCTGTAGGAAACCCCATTTCCACAAAACACAAAGACCACCTGCATGTCAGACCTTGCTGACTCAACCTTTGTCCTCAGTGCAGATGTGAGCTGGTGTTTTAAATCTGAAAGGGAAGACGCTGAAAAGGCTTTCCTATATCTGTGTTTGCAGTGACTCCTCCTACATGCTGAGGTGTATGAGAGCGCCTGCAAGTCTTCTGCTCGATGGCTGGAGAGTCTTTGGTGGGTGTCAGTGATGGTCAGGATCATCGACTGCTCAGAGGCTGCAGATAATACAAATATCTTTGGCCAGATTTTTAGGGGATCTAATGTGTGATTGTACTCTCTTAAAATCACATGTGCATTTGTGCCCCCAAACCCAAAGCTGTTGACCCCAGCTACCCTTCCCAGTAGTCCGTTTGACTCCCATCTTTCAGCTTTTGTAGGAATTTTCAGATTCAAGGCTTTTACGTCTACGCCTGCGCTGTCTTCAGAGTAGAAAAGCGAGGGAACAACAGTCTCGTGCTTCATCATCAGGAGTACCTTAATGAGTCCGGCCACCCCGGCTGCAGATTCTGTGTGTCCGATGTTGCCCTTCAGAGACCCCATAAGCAGAAACCCTGAGTCTGGAGCTCTGGCTTTGGCAATGACATTGGAGATGCTTCCTGCCTCTGTTGAATCTCCAACTGGGGTTCCAGTCCCGTGAGCTTCTATATACTGGACATTTGCAATGTCAGTGTCAGAATAGGTTCGGCTCAGCAGCTCCTCTTGTTGGATCGTGGAGGGTTTGGTGATTGGAGTCACAGAACGTCCGTCTTGGTTGACGGCAGTTTTGCTGATGACGCCCCATATTTTATTGTGGTCTTTAATGGCCTTTGATAGAAAAAACAAACCATGAGAAAATCTTGCAAGTATCTCTGCTGTGTACAACTCATTTATCCCCATTAATATATGACAAGACTTCCTTTCAAATAAAATCACAAGACTGCTTTCGTGAAGTTTTATGGATCTTTAAAAAATCCAAAGTCTGTATTTAAAACCTTTTAAATGATTCATTTTAAAAGCTTGGGCTGTTTTTAAATATGTTCTGAACAAATATGACCCATGAAGATAAGTTACAACCATGTGTACAACCTATTGTATATTAATAACAAGAAACTACTTTCTGTCAATATTTTTCCAGTATGTTTTGTAGTTTCTTACAACCAAACTCTGAATCTCTGTAATTCTTGACATCAACAAAAAAGCTAACAATGTAAAACCTGATTTACATAATTGTTTGTGGATGACAATCAAATTACTGCTCGTCCTTCACATGTAAATGAACAGTTACTGCAATCAGATCCAGTCCATAATGGCAACTGATCAGCTTAAAAGAGTATTATTTATTCAGTAATTACATCTCTGTGCAAAAGGCTTGAATCATTTCTAATTTCATCATAAATAGTTCGGACAACATGGCTCTTTGCTAATTATTTAGTTATGTTCCAGATATTTAGAATTCAATGTAAAGAAAATATTATAAATGTAGGATCTTAGTTAATGAAACATATGAGTTTTTAGTTATTCTGTGGAAGGTTAAGCTTATGTTGTTTCTCCTGTTTAGATCACTGATAACAAACTCAGATAGATTTGATCATTAGTTTCCCAGCTGAACTTAAAGGGAAACTGATAAAGTAATCTTTCCACATTATTAAGCAAGCCACTGTTTCCATGCGTATGGAGGAAAATAAGCATCTTTCTGCCAAAGTAAGAGTAAATTGATTCAATTCTATGTGAAAGGAATGAAAACACTGGCTTAACTTAACTTAAGCGATATCATCGTACTGTTAAAACTTTGTGTGTGATTCAGAGAGCGAACGGGTTTGCTCAGATAAAGACATGTTAAGGAAAGTCTCTGTCAGGAAAATGCATTAATAAGAGAGCAGCTTTTAAAAAGCCACTGATGAGCAGCGAGCAGGTATTTGAAGCTGCTGGTGAAACTCTCCGTGCAGGACAGAAGCTGGAGTTGTGTATAAAGCTGTATTTCATCCACCTTTAATTTAAGCTCACAAAGAAATATTAGCAACGGGTTCAGAAATACATGAAGACTCATTTTTTAACTGTTTTCTCTATTTCCATCATTGCTAATTCTATTCAACAAAATCCACATTTCAATATAATCGAATATCTTCTTTCATAAAAAAATGTATTTCTTGTCATTTGTATTTATTATTTAGGAGAAATTAAAAAATACAACAGATGTTGATAATTGGGAGGACTGTAAAAAGCCAACCAAAGGAGAGCATAACCATCAACTTACTTGTTTGAGAGGTTTTAGGAGAACGACGCCACAGCCCTCCCCTCTGCCGTAGCCATCTGCTGTGATGGAGAAGGGCTTACTGGTTCCGTCAGGTGAGATCATCTTTGCCTTGCTGAGAGCAACAAACACTCTTGGCTCAATGATGCAGTTGACCCCTCCACAAACAGCCATCTCACAGTCTCCTAGTTGAGAGACAAAAGTCAAATGAGCCATTTTGAAAATATAGAAATGATGCAAGAGTTAACTTCCTTCCTAGTGAACAGATCTAACCTTGCTTTATGGCTTGGCAGGCCACATGCATCGCCACCAAAGATGAGGAACAGGCGCTGTCAATGGCAAATGAAGGGCCAGTGAGGTCAAATACGAAGGAGATTCTGTTGGCCGCGACACTCATGGCCGTCCCAGTGCCGTTGTAGTGGGTGAATGTGCCAGGACTGTCGTTTCTGAGCATCTCGTAGTCCCGGTTCATAAGGCCTAAAAACAGCCAAATCCAAGCAGAGCAGGTCACAAACAGGGTGTCAGGAAACTGTTCTTGTCATTTTAAACGTAACGTGTGAGAGGAGCACCTATGTAAACACCAGTTCTGCTTCCACTGATGCTTTCCATGGCTATTCCCGCATCTTCTAACGCCCTGTATGTGCACTGCAGCAGGAGCTTCTGCTGAGGGTCCATAAAGTCGGCCTCCATCTCAGTGATACCAAAAAACTTGTGATCAAACTCATTCAACCTAGAACAATAATGAGGGGGGGGGAGGGTCATAGCTCTATCATGAGGAAGATAACTTCAGATAAAATAAACTTAAATAAAGCTCACCCCTCTATAAGAGCTGCTTTGTCCGTCAGCATCTTTCCAGGTTTGCTGACATCAGCGTCGTACCAAAACGTGGTGTCAAACCTCTCAGCGGGAATATCCATCACACAGTTCTTCCCCTCCAACAGGACCCTCCAGAAATTATCCAACCCTTCACCTACAATACAATAAAATCCAAAACCATCATTTTTTCTAAATCAAGTGGATAAACTTCAAAAACTCTGCAGCTGTGTCAGAATCATACCTCCAGGGAAATGACATCCCACCCCAATAACAGCTACTCCGTCCTCTGTGTCCTCCATCGCTCATTTGAGGTTTCTCTGGATGCTTTAGTTTAAAATCTAAGGTGAAAGTTTGAGTCTCTCCATAATGAAGCTTCAGTCGTCTTCAGGTGGAACTGGTACCTCTGCAGCTTCAGACCTCCTTATATAACACTGGGCCAGTTCAAAGAAAAAAAAAGAGGATATTGTCCTGGCTTGGTTTATCTCAGCTGGTTTAATCTGGAACCAAATCTACTAATTACAGGTTCGGATCATCCAGCAGCAGGAGTAAATGAGCTTTTGTTCTTTGTTGGACTTGAAGAAGCCTCTGATTGAACATGCTTTGTTGTTTTTTCACGGTGTGTGTAGAGGATGTGTAGGTTGTCCATCATGTTTTCCCCAGCACAGAACTTTCTTGACCAGGTTTTTTCTGTTTCTTCAAGTATCTGATGCAAAACGACAACAGACTTGTAGATCTGCAACATCTTGGTGCAGACATTGAACAATCTCAGCTTCCTTAAGAAGTATAGTCTGCCTTGTCCCTTCTTGTATATGCTTCTATGCTGTTGTCTAGCTGAACTCGGAGGTACTTGTATTCCTCCACCTCTTCTCCCAGGATGTAACCAGTGCTTTATTTTCACCTGCTCCTCCTGAAGTCAACAATCATCTCTTTTGTTTAGTTTGTGTTCAGGATGACGTGATTGTTTCTGAACCGTCTCACAAACACAGTTGACTCTGAAGCAGGAAGATGGACTCTTGATGTGTAGAATAAGGTCTCAGCTTTTTGTAAAGTTATAGGACTAAAAAAAAAAGAAGTTTCCTTTATTTTGGGGTTTGATTGCTAATCCTAATAGTTTGTTTTTCCTTTTAGCAGGAAACCAAAGACAGTCTTATAAATAACATTCACAAGTATTTCATAGGGAGTAATCTTTATTTGAGCTTCCAGAAGGCGTTTATCTAAAGTAACACAGAGAAGCACCAAGCCAGTCCTTTTAAATGCTTACAGTTTATATACACACACACACTCACACACAACTCCTTTCAGTTATGAGTTACAGGTGATCTAAAACAAGGACAAAGAGGCCCCATCACTATTTTTAATGGAACCGAGGACACACGTTTGGGCACTTTAATAAATAATAAACATAACAGATTGCATAATGCAAATGAAATACATCAAGGAGAGAAAAGAAAACTCTTTATCAAGAGGTTCGACAATGAAGAGTGAAATCACCTGTACTTTACCTGACTACAGCCGAAGGGTACATTCAAGATCGAGGTACTTTAAGGTCCTATGGTGTTCATCTGGCTGTGCAACATGTGACTAGCTGAGAGCTATGTCAAGTTCATACAGGAGCAGATACGACTCTGATGTATTAAACTATTGCAGAAGTTGTCTTCCAGGAGGGTAAAACCACTATACCCACAATAAAACTTCTTAGATTTGGTGAGGAACAAGTATTCATTTCTTCAAATTAAATTAAATTGTGAGGTGCTTTTAAAAATCACTGAAAATGAGAGAGTCCTCTGCAGGAGATGCCAAATGAAAAGAGAAAATAAAGAAAAACAAATTTGGTTGACATGTTCATTTCATTGTAATCTTTGTAACAACATGAGGAATACAAACAAAACAGAAGGCCTCCAAAAGGCCTGTGCTGGACTGCACAGCTTTATATTTATATGTACATAATTCAAGGGTTTAAAATGTCTGCGGAGGTATCTAGTGGTCCAGAGATTTTCCCTCAAGCACCAACTTGATTTCTTTAGCATCCAGTGTTTCATATTCTAGCAGGGCGTCCGCTAGCTTCTGGTGCTCCTTACTGTAAGTCTTCAGGAGGTTTTTAGCACGTTCGTACGAGTCCTGCAGAAACAATAAAAAAGAAAGTAGAATCAGAAAAACTGACCAGAAAGGAAAATGTAAAAAAAAATATCCACATTAGTAATGAGGGAAATCTCACCTTCAGTAAAACTCTGACTTCCTGTTCGATAGCAGCTTGTGTCTCGGGGCTCTGCTTTGTTACGTCCCCGTAGGTCATGACTCCGAGCTGAAACACAA
>JAOXYM010000019.1:2271294-2288796 GCA_028567055.1 Leptatherina wallacei
TACTTTAATGTGATTTCTTCTGTGGAGATATTCATTTGGATATTATCATTTGTTCTGTTTCCTATCAGTAGACGATGTTTTTTTTTTGGGGTATTGGAATTTTATGCTTTATTTGAAAAACATAAAAGTGTACACATCTCATCTGCAAGATCTTTTATAAATTCTTACCTTGTCGCTCATGCCGAACCTTGTAACCATCATTTTGGCTATCCTGGTTGCACCATCAAAGTCGCTGGAGGCTCCTTAAATGCACAACGGAAGGAGGAAAGTTAACATTCGGTAGGTTCGGTACATAAACAGCTTTTTTAACGTAATTACATCATGTTTTGTTCATGTTGCATCATTGCTGCAGCATCATTATGGAAACTAAATCTGTTCGTACCGGTGGTGACGTCGTCGTCTCCAAAGATGAGCTCCTCTGCTACTCGACCGCCCATGCTGACGTCCATCTGGGCCAGAAGCTGAGCTCGGGTCTCGCTCCAGCGGTCGTTCTCTGGGAGCATGGACACCTTGGCAACAGACATACGGATCAGTTTCATCACCTGGTAATAAAAATGATGAGTGAATCACGTCCTTTAGTGAATTGGAACAAGAACTTACATGGCCCAAAGTTGGTCCCCTAGGCATGATCGTAGCCTTATTGATGGGCATTGCATCTTTGGTGTAATAGGCAACGATGGCATGGCCGGACTCGTGGTACGCCGTGATGGTCTTATTCTTCTTGTCTATTTCAACGCTACGCCTCTCAGGACCTGGCGGGGAAAAAAATAAAAAGATTAGAGCTTTCCGTTTTCTTACCAGGAATCCTCCTGCCACCTGATTTGTCCCGTGTGATGTCTTAGAAAAGCTACTGATCTGAGCAGAAAACAGTGTGAACTCACCCATGAGGATCTTGTCCTTAGCGAACTCCAGGTCCTTCATTGTGACCATCTCTTTCCCGTCCACCGCTGCCTTCAGGGCCGCTTGGTTGACCAGGTTCTCCAGTTCTGCCCCTGAGAATCCCACAGTGCCTCGGGCGATGATCTCTGCTTCAATGGCTGAGAAAGAACAATGGGGTGATCAGAGAAGCAAACAAAGGGGTCCTTCAAAGTCTAGTTAGTAATTGTTACATAAAATTATATTTATTATGCTACAAGGGGACCTACCAGAGTCAACTTTGATCTTGGAGATGTACCAGTTGAGAATTTCTGTGCGTCCTTTCACATCTGGACGAGGGACAGTCACCTGCATGTCAAACCTCCCAGGCCTCACCAGTGCACTAAAAAGTACCAGCAACACAGCTGTAATCAAGATTCAAGTGCTTCTAGTCTTTCTCTGTTCTAAACAAAGGATCAATACATTTAAACTTAAACGGTACAAAACATCTACGGAGAGTACTCTTTCAAAGGCTGAAAAACCAACCAGTGACAAACTCTGAGTCTAATAAACTACTCAAAAGAAGTGTTTTAGATCTAATAAACTGTAAATAGAAGATGTAATTACATTTAGAAAAAGGTCATGTGGGTTAAAAAGAAGATCAGAGGACAAATGCTGCACAAAATCCACACATTTCTAACCAATTGCCATGTTTCACCACATCAACCCGTTCCCTAGCAACAACTTTTCCACTAAAAAGAAGCTAATTAAAGCATTTATTTGTCTGAACGTACTTATCCAAAGCCTCGGCAAAGTTTGTAGCACCGATAACGATGACGCCTTCATTTGGTTTAAATCTGTAAAACATCAAAACATTTTTCATTTTAAGACAACATCCCTGCAGAACTGAAGGATTCCCATCTTTGAGTCTAAATGAAACTGACCCGTCCATTTCAGCCAGCAGCTGGTTGATGGTTTGTCTGGAGTAAGGATGCATAGGAGACTCGATCCTCTTCCCACCAACGCTGTCCAACTCATCAATAAATATAACACAGGGAGCATTTGCTTTTGCCTCTTCTGCAAAGCACAAGAAGGAGAAACTCTAGTCGGATTCATCTTTAAGTGGTTGCTCATATTTTTACATCACATTCAGCAAACTTACTGAAAAGGTTCCTGATTCTGCTCGCACCGACACCCACAAACATCTCGTCAAACTCTGACCCGGAGGCGTAGTAGAAGGGCACGTCGGCCTCTCCGGCTACAGCTCGTGCTAACAGAGTCTTTCCTGTTCCTGGTGGACCAACCAGGAGGATCCCTGAGAAGACAGAGGAAGACATAAAAAATAGCCCGATCTTCTATTCAGTAAAAGAAAAAAGGGAGAAAGAAAATAAGTAATGATACCTTTGGGCAGCTTTCCTCCTAAAACTGTGAACTTCTGTGGATTCTTGAGAAACTCAACAACTTCTTGTAATTCATTCTTTGCCTCTTCCACTCCTTTAACATGCTCAAATGTCACATTCTTCATCTGGACGGGGTCCACGGCAGAGTCCAGACCAGAGGTGGTGCGAAACCTCACTGTGAAATCCCAAAACAAAACTTCTCAGCAACCTATTTCTTCACAGAGTTTCATGATTGCAGATAAAACGACTGCTGGTTACTTTATGCTTACTGTGCCATACATCTAAGCTGCTTTTTTTCACAATTACTGCTTGTAGCTGTTCATTTAGCTCCAATTTGGTCATGAGAATATAAACAGCTAGTATAGATAATGTAAGCATTAGTTCAAAGTAGTATTCACCAAACTAATCAAACTCTACATGCACACTATAGCAAGCATACCATGTATTACCTATAAATTAAGTTGCTCATAGCACACAAAAAGCAGATTAAAAATAGTCTACAATTAATTTTATTACTGTTAGAGATGCCAATAGGCTTTGCTGTTGGTGCTGTGTGCATGTAGGGTTTAGATTTCATTTATAAACTTAGAAAAGAAAGAAGACTGAACAAACCAGCATCAGAAAAGGAGCCTTTACCAGAGAGAAACGGGGATCTTGACAGGCCATAAATACCAACAAGTAGGAGGACCAGCAGGATCAGCCTGGTTCTCCTCAGTGAGTCTGTCAAAACATAACAAACACAAAGTTAACAATGAGTTTTATCCATTTTTAATCCAGAATTTACATCTGAACAAAACACAGTGCAGCTGTTGTGATCGATCAATAGATAGGAAGTAGTTATTTTCTCTCTAGATCAGTAGTTCCCAACCCACAAAAGAAAGCATTGATCATCACAAGGGGTGGAAGGTTGTCAGATTAGTACAATGTACAAAAATCTTGAAACATTTGCTGGATAATCAAATGTCTGAAAGGATGTGGCACATCAAACACAGCTGTTCCACACAGAGCACATCAACAATGCTGATGGATAAGATTCTGATTCAAATCTCACACCTCAAGGACACATTTATACCATATGTCTTTTCACAATGACACTAACTAGTTGACTCCTGAAACTAAGAGCTGAAACTATTTCCACTGCAGATGAAACTCTCCTGAGCATGTGTCTTTACACACAGCCTGCTACTACCGTGATTCACTTAAAGGAAGTAATCTACATACGAACCTGCTTTGGTAAGAAATAACAGTTTTTGCCGATAACAACATGTATTTAACAAATGAATCATGAAGGACACAGAGCAACTCAGCAGTGAAAATGAGCTCAAAGACCTTCAAGATGATTCAGCATAAGAAATATTTCCAGGAGAGCTCGTACAGAAGATGTTGGATCAGACAAACATGCATTTCCAAGAGACTTCTGCTCCTTGTAGCAATAAAAATAAAAGCCTGTTACTGGCCATCATGAACATCACACTCAGCCTGTTATATAAGCTCAAGGTGGCTGGTAGTTTTTTTTATTGTTGCCGTTATATCTTTATATTTTAACTGAAATGGATGCAAATAGTTGTGAAAAGCTTCCGGGAAAAAAAGGTTGGGAACCACTTCTCTGGACGATTAGTATGCCTACGTTTATGATATACGTTTAATGCTCAATTCAGATTTATATCTGATTTAATGTCACTAATGAAAGTGTTCTGGGTCACGTTTGGAAAAAAAATCAGATAAAGGTCAAAGATACGGGCAAAAAAAGTCTGATTTGAGCTACTTTTGCCAGCAGTGCGAACGTAGCTTAAACAGTTTTTAGGTTAGGCAGGTGCTGGTGCACAGAATCAAATGTGCTGTGGAGCACATTTGATGTACAAGACAATTGAAAGTGCTTTATTTAAAACATTTAAGCATCACAGCTGGGTGCAGAAGAAGCTTTTAAAAAAGTACATATAAAACAAACTTTAAAAAAGGACCACATGCCTTGTGTTCTCTGAGTAAATGCCTGGGACTTCATGAATCCCTCAGTGAACCCCGTCTTGAAAGCCTCCTGCTGATTTTCTGGAAGGTTCTTTTGTTTTACCACTTGGTCCAGTGACTGAGCCTCAGGTCCTTTTTCCCTCATGAGCAAACCCTGTGAGCAACAATAACATCAGAGCAAGTCTAAAACATCTGCAGTGTCAAATTAATCCCAATCTTTGTATAAACTGTACAATATGTGAGAAATAAAAACAGATTCTATAAACAAATGAGGTTTAATAACAAGTCAGTATAGGCGATTATTAGCAGTCTGTGTTTCTATAACACAGTTGACTTTATTAAGCAGAACCTTGACTAATAAGTAACTCTCACCTTCATGAAAGATGGTGTGTAGGCTTCAGACTCCACTGGACCATCATAACCAGACTCCACTCGCCTGGGTTTGGTTCGAAATGTTTTAAAACCCCGACTCTGGACCCACACTATAAGGACACACACAAAAAATAAAAGCTGTGATGCTACGTTTCAGGCTTCTTCACAGTAAGCAGATGTTCAAAGACAGTTTCTTACCTGGTAGAAACTGTAGCTCTGAGCAAACTTCTCTAAGAGGGCTGTGGTATCGTCTGTGGAACAACGGTGAGCCAAAACCCACCGATCTTCTCTGTGAAAAGCCTTTTAGACAAATAGTACAGAGAAATTCAAGATCCATTTCATAAAATGACAAAACTCAAAGGATAAAAACGTCAGCGTTGAGCTGCTCACCATGCTTGTTGTGAAAAAAGCTGTCTGCGGAAATGTGACTCGTCCTCCATGTCGAAGGAACAGTGGGAGGCTCCTCCCGTCCCGGTATGGGTAGCAATCTGTTGACCAGCTCGTCCAGCTGACTCACCCTGACGTCTGACAGGCCCAGATCTCTCAGACTCACACTTGACTAAAAAGAAAGAACAGCAAGAGCAGTCTGTTTACACCTCTGTAATAATTTAGACTGTTCTTTTTTCAATCTACTTTTGTTGAATCATTGAAATTGGCACTGCACAGCTCTGTATGACAGGTGTAATAACAATAATAATAATGACATGGCATGTTAGACTTGAACCAGAAATGACTCAAGGGTGTTATATTAATACGTTAGAATTGCAACAAGTTGACCAGCGTATGGCAATACCAAATTTTCTGTTCCCAAATCACTTTAAATGAATAGGCCTAGATACTAGCAGAGCATTTTAAATTGACATTGTTTTGCTGATCACCTACAAAATCCACCAATACATCTATTATCCCCTACTGAGGTTCAAAGGAAATGTTCCAAATCATTTTTGTAATGTAGTGTAGCTGGAATGGGACTGTTTGGTTACTTTACTTTGTTGCTACATCGTTGTGTCATGTTGACATCAAAAGATAAATAAAACTTAACCTATAAGGAGTATTTATGTGCATTTACACATTTATTGTGTTGTGAAGTTAATTAACGCTGAATAAACATGATTGTTTCTCTGACACTAATTGTACCTAATCAATAAAAATTTATAATCATGCCATCTCTTGCATGCATCATTTGTTACCTCTCTCAGGTATTTAGTGTGCTCTGGAGTGAAGTCTTTGTGAAGGGTCTGGACTGAAGCTGTAGCCGAGTTCTTCAGAGAGTGCAGGGCGTTGATGACTTGGCCCAGAGGCACAATCATCTGGGAAGCACAACATAAACAATAGGGTTTAGAATAATTTTCCCATTACATTGTGACACAAATAACCTTGACATTCATACATATATCTAACAGTTACATTAGTAAAGGTTGTGGGGGGGAAAAAAACTGAGTCAGGTTCACTGGGTTCAAGTTAGGTCTCCCAAACAGGACAGTGTGTCAGGATTATGTCAGTGTTCTTCAGGTTGAGTTTATACTCTTCTCCGCATGCGTCTGACAGCAGAGAGTTATATAACCTAGAAAATAGAATGATTACTGATTGGGTTAGCCCCTAAGAAAATATACTTAGACTTGGCTCTTCTCTAACATATCAAATTATTAAGTCAAAACCATGAAATCTAATTTCTTGCTATCCAATGCGCTGACATAAGACAACGTGACGTAAGCATGGGCTGATAAAACGTTGACTTGTGCAAATGCTAGCATTAGCTACGCTGAGTTGTCATTGACCAAAAGAAAAGTCATGACCAACATAGACACAAACCTAACTCTTTGTTATAACCAAGCATGGGATCCTACGCAGGTAACAACATATTTTCAACAGAAAGAAAAAAATAAATAGGTAGACGAACTCACATCAGCTAGCTAAATCATCAACATGCCATTCAGTCAGCTTACCTGTTGGGGTTGAAACGCCGACGACAGCGAAAACATTTTGCCCAAAAGATAATTAAAATGTGTATTTGGAGGGTTAGTGTGTGAGGAGTGACCCTCTATAACCTAAATGAACAAGTCCTCCCTCGAAGGGATGCCCTTTTGTTTTTTTCGTTACACAACTTTCGGCAGTTACACAACTTTTTAGCTAAGAGCTGCAATTGGTTCCTCCGCCGGCTTCTGAGGTCAAATGGACTACAATATGACGTCGACACGAATCACTTCCGGGTAAATGTGGTTTGCGTCATTTAGTCACGTCTGCAACTGAAATCTTTGGTTATTGTAAATTGGTTCAAAATACTTGGAAACTTTCATTCCTAAAAATAGTATTATGTAGAAAAGCTGTGTCCGAAAAAAAAGTGTGCGTTAACGTACAAAATGTAGTTGTACATTTTATGCCGCTTCATGACTGCCTGATTGAAATTAAACAATAATAACGGACATTAGTCACACATTATTTCAAATTATTGAATAAGTTAGCCTTTTAACACACACATTAAATGTGTATCATATAATCAAAGTAAATATTGCGCCTTTTTTTTACGATTTTATTTACAAGCAGTTTCTTGGCCATCTAAAATGACGTCTGAGGACCCTATTACTGAGCAGTGGAATTCAAATTTTCTAAACAAACCCTGGACTGTTCTGTCACGTACGTCGTGTTTACTATGAGCTAGCTGGCTGTCTTAGACCAAACTTCATTTCTTATCTGAAACAATTGAATGATGGAGGTCGATGAAAAGCGCAATTCTGGGATAAATGTCAAGTCTGTGGATATCCCCAAACCGCCTTCAATCGAGGACTTCGTCGTTTTGAAACCAATCAGCCGCGGTGCTTTTGGCAAGGTCTACCTTGCTAGGAAAACGTGCAATGCACGTTTATACGCAATTAAGGTACATATTTCTTTTGATAACTTGGAATAATTAAATGTATCTCCAGTTTGGTTAAACTTCTTTGTTTGTTTGTTTGTAGGTGATGAAGAAGGCAGATATGGTTGATAAAAACATGACAGGCCAGATGAAAGCTGAGCGAGATGCACTTGCTTTGAGCAAAAGTCCCTTCGTCGTTCATCTGTTTTACTCCCTTCAGACACCCACCAAGATCTATCTGGTAACCTTCAGCAAACACTTTGTAAAGTACACTTATTCAAGGCTTGAATTTTAAACTTGATCATGATTTTAATCTGTTTTCCTTTCTTAATCTTGATTTGAGATTTTTTTTCTTCTGTTTTCATTTAATTTCTTTTTAAAAGTTTGTTTTATTTTAATGTACTTTTCTGCAATGTAAAGCCCCTTGACTTGTCCAATACATGAAATGTGCTTTATAAATAAACTTGCCTTGCCTTACGCAACAGTAAACAATTTCACTAATGTGTCAAATTATGCAAAATTCTATGTTCTCTCAACAATTTCTTTATATTTTAGTAAATAATATGCTGTTCTAGTTAAATATATCCACCTCCGTGCTTCGCTGTAAGGATCATCTATGATCCTGGAAAGATTCAGAACAGCTATGCTCGACCCATCAGACAAGAACAAGTTAATCTAGCTCTTATCTGATCAGACAAATGACTTCTTCAGATTTTTATTTTCCTCCTTTCAGTGCCCAGTTTTGTTTTAGTGATCACAGGTTTTTCCAACTTTTATGTCAGTTTTCTTAATCTGCCATGTGCCATACATTTAGAAACTCTTCTTAACCTTAATTGTCTTACTGCCTACAGGTAATGGAATACCTCATTGGTGGAGATGTTAAATCTCTCCTTCATATTTATGGGTATTTTGATGAGGACATGGCTGTGAAATACATCTCAGAAGTTGCACTTGCCTTAGACTACCTCCACCGGCATGGCATAATTCACAGGTACTCTCATACTGTGTATTTAGGTGTCATTAAATGGGTATTACAATGAGTAATTGGCTTTAATTGTCTGAATTTATTGTGACCAAATTTCCAGGGACCTGAAGCCAGACAACATGCTTATATCCAATGAAGGTCACATCAAACTAACAGATTTTGGCCTTTCAAAAGTCAAGCTTGACAGAGGTATGAAGTCCTATCACTTTAATGTATTGTTTCTTGTATTTTATCGTGTTATATATGTGTTTTCTGTTTCCACCAGAGCTGAGTCTTATGGATATCCTTACCACTCCATCCTTGGCTAAACCTAAAAAAGATTACTTCCGCACTCCTGGTCAAGTCCTCTCCTTAATCAGCTCTCTTGGATTTGTAAGCAAAATTTGTCTCACTTTAAAACAAACACATGTTCGGTTTATTAGATGCGGTGTGTTGTATCATGACACTTTTCTTGCTTTATGAAATACAGAATACACCTGCAGGAGAAGGCAAGCGTCACTGCAGCGCCTCTGCTGCGTCCAGCCCCATGTCTTGCAGCAAAATAAAGCAGAAGAATAACTCTCTTGGTTCTCCTTTGATGAAGAAAACTGAGCAGCTGTGTTCTCCAGCTGGGCGCCGTTTGAAACCTGGTATGTGGTCAACCACATGGAGTGACTGTATCGGCCCGGACTGCTTAATCATTCACAAATCAGGTGAGATCCTGGCAATGAAAGTTTTTGTCTGTGCTGTCTCTATAGGACCACGGGGTGGTGTGTTTAGTCCTCACAACCTGGCCAAAAATCTGACTCCCACGTTGCGCAAAACCAGAGAGAGGTTTGAAACAATGAGTGCAGGCAGCACCACCGACACTGAAGGTGGCATCAGCCCACTGTGGGAATGTGAGGAGGTCAGTGATCATGAATCCATTCTCAAACATCTTAAGTTAAAGGAGCTCCAGCTATGAATTTGTTCCCGAACTGATCTCTGATTAGTTGTTTGCTCTTTTTGTGACTTTGTTTCTTCTGTTTACTTTCTTCTTAAGAAAGAAAATGAAAGCATCAATGCGACCAAAAGACATAAACAAGCCTCTGGACACACAAGCTCCTCTGCTAAGGCTTCTTGTAGTCTGTCCAAAAAGTCCAATCATCCTGCGGAGAAAAGATTGCATACCAACAATCTGGAGTCAATCTCAGCAATGAGAGATAACTGTCAGCCTGCAGTTCCCTCATCCGTGAAGAGGACCTTTTCAGACCTAGAAACCAGTCCAGAGCTACTGGAGGCCAGAGCCAAAAAGACAAATGGAGACTACAAGAGATTCTTTGAGATTCCAGAAGAAACTGTGAGGTTTCACACCGGGCTGACGGGAACGTTTTCCACCATCCATTTGGATGGCGACTTCACGTCCGACACTGAGCGCCGGCTTCCAAAGCGCTCCAGTCCCATCGCTGTGGCCAAAAGTCTGTTTAATGAACTGGAGGAGCCGGCGGAGAATGTGTTTGAAGATTGTGCAGTTGTTTTTTTACGCTCAAATGCCACATCTCCGCTTCCCACAACCAGAAACATCTGCAGGAGCTTAAATCTCGACTCCGACGGATCCATGCACGAGACTTCTCTCACTATTGACAGTCACGCAGCTCTCCAACCGAGCAAGCTGGCAGAAAGTAGAAAGTCTGTATCACCTGAGGAAGACGAGCAGAATAAAAACATCTCTATCTTTAAGTCACTGCCACACACTCCCACCGCCGTCACAAACGAAACTCCAAAACTCAGCCACTCGGGATGGAGAAGGGAATCTCAGTGTTCCCTTTTAAACCGACTTCCTGATCTCGCCTTCGGTGGTGCACAGTCCCCCTCGTTCCTCAAGCCGAGAAATGTTGTCGCTTTCCGTAGTTACTGTAGCTCCATTAACCGTTCCAATGTGTCAGGGGTTTCCAGACTCAGCGTCGGATCTCTGGAGGCAATGGACATATCCCAGTCGGCTTTTTATCACTGTGCATCGGGCACTGCAACACCAGTACAACAAAGACCAAGCTCCAGCAATTCTGCTTTTCAGGTAAGCAAGCTGGGAGGATGAATGGAGACGTGAATGAAAAGATAAACATTTTCATACGCATTAAAATGAAGGAGGTTCAAGTCCATCCAAGTTTTTAAGTCTTACCGATGATCCAACAATAGTTTAAGAAGTTCGGAAGTGTTTGGTTTAAAGACGGATGAATCAGTGTCATCTGCATAACTGCGAAACAAGATGGCGGGTCTGTTCAGGATGGGTCCACTAGAGGTTTTTAAACATCAGTGTGCTACAGTTTTGTTCAGGATGGGGGGAAAAATGTTTTTTTAAGACACTTTCTAAGTTGATAAATCTAAATCTGAACCTATAAATGAGTACAATATTGACACATTAATCTCAGAAATGTAGCTCTTTTTCAGAGAATTATCCTTCACACCCCCATCCATCACCGATGTCCACTTGCACCAACACATCACTTCCTGCCCTAGCTGGATCTTTCATAGATTGCATTTTATTCTGTCTGGTAGACTTTTGTGTTTGAATGATCACAAATATGTTCCATGTACCGTTAATTAGATAACATGGCATTCAGTTTTAATACATACAATTATGGTTTAGGTATTGTTCATAATGTCTAGGGCTGGGACAATATGCTTTCCTTCCAATTCGATTCTTTTACAATTTTTTGGGTGTTGATTCAATTTAAGTTGCAATTCTTCGATATTGCCGATTTTTTGTGATTTTCTAGTTTGCTTTTTTAACACCAGACCATGTGAAAAAGTTGAATGATGACAATGTCTACAGACTATATCAGGAGCCATATTTCCCCAAAAAATTCACATCACATGAGTCTGTTTTTTTAAGATTTATGCAGCAGTGGAATATATTTGAACCAGCTGGAAATGAACTTGGTCTGACTGATGTGTTGTGCAAATTTGCTTTGCCATCATTCTGCTTATTATGATGCTGGACGAGACAAGTTAAAAATAAATTAATGAATATATAAAAAACTGATTTAAAAAATCATAAAACACCAAAAAATCGTGATATATATGTGAATCGATTTTATTTTATTTTTTTTTCTCCCTCTAATAATTTATTTTACTTCCTTCTCACATCAGACTCCTCAGCCCATGACGACCTCCCACACACCTTTTAGGACCCCAAAAAGTGTCCGAAGGGGTGCACTGCCTGTTGAGGGGGCACCCATTCTAGGAACCCCGGACTATCTGGCTCCAGAGCTGCTTCTAGGAAAACCACATGGTAAGAGGGGGGAATTCAAGGTGCAGTAAGGACTCCTGTCTCAGCTATCCTAGCTTGCCGGTAATGGAAAAGCATGCTGCTTGACGATGCCACTCTTGTGACAAACATTCTCTTTTAGTTTCAGGAATAGGTCGGTTTGGTAAGTTTTTAATGATATTCTTTATTTTTTGCAAGCAAGCTTGCATGTTCACCCAGGCTGCTAATCTGCTAGAAGAAATGAGCTGATTCCTCACTGTTTCTGCCCTTTGGATCAGAGAACAAACTGGGCCTGATTGGAGGGAAGGGGATGATGGGTTAAGTGTGTAATTAGAAAGGATTAAAAAGAAGTGGTTTCTTCAGTCTCCTCATAACATTGAACTAAAAGCTTATACCCTCATTCACCAATATCTTTTTACAAATCTTCTTAAATTGGTTCTTAAGTTGTACTTAAGAAGTTTTTTAACGAAAACCCTCCGTCAGATTCACGAACATGTTCATAAACCTCAAAATTATCTGTATCTTTCCGCTCAGATTGGTCAATGCCAATCTGATAAGTTGAAAGGAAGGGACCAGCTGGCCCTACTTTGCATAGGTAAACACCCCAAAAATGCTCATAACACGTCAAGACTTACAGCCGAGTGCAAACAGACACAAACGAGGGAAAATAAACAGAATGCCAAATGAATGAATGAAAACAAAAAGATAATTAAGATGTGCGCTCTCACATGATTATCCTCATTTTTAGAATAACGTGGTTATAAATAAACAGAGATTCAAATCTTATAAAAACGGTTTTTAGGGTAATTAATTACTCCTGAACAAAGACAGCAGCCTGCAGCCTGGTCCTATGAGTTGGTCAGGATGCACATCCTCAGGGATTCATGGGTAAAGGGGGAAAAGTTACACTGCAGAATAGATTCTTATCACACAGCTTACTGTACTTTCTACAGTTTGTGAGGCAGATTGCCTCCTGCTGTGGCATCCTTCAACAGTAAACATCCACCAATAGAGTGAGCGATGCATCTGATGAAATTTAACCTCCCAGATGAAAACGGTGTAATTAACCAGGCGACCGCGGCATAACCTTGATTTCCTAATAAAGCTCATTAGGATAAAAAGACACCGTTGTAGTAGATTTTCATTACTGTACACCACAGTCGGCAGGTGGATCAGGGAGTCACAGGTGACCTGGACATTAATAGAGTGATATTCTTGCAGCTGAGGGAACAGATCTTATCCATTTCATGCGGGAGTTTCTGAGACCTTTTGCATCACTTTATGGTAAAAACTTTAGCCAAAACCCTGTTGAACACAATCAGCTAACTTGTCTACTTCCCCCTGGTGGAAAACTTTTGCACTATACTAATTTGGACATATGACATGGTAATAAATGATGAATATACAAAAATTATTATTACTTTTTTATTTGACATTTCGTCAAAGGGCCAGATAAAGACTTCAGATTAAAAGAATGAAGGTCCCCATTTTTTTCATTGGGTTGGTCTTTTAAGGGTTATAAAGGTGCTGTAATGCACGTGTATTTGCCATAATCTTCCTCTGAGGGTAATTATAATATTTGGATATTGTTTTGTATAAATACAAAACAATATCTTGTTTGTTTTAAAGTAAGCAAATGTTTTCTAAATTACCAAGTTACTTTTAAAAAATCTCACAAAAACACGACTGTAGTTTTATTATTGTATTTTAATGAAAACAACACAACATGGCCCCTCAAATGTTTGTAAGAATAATCCTGATATGAAGATTTTCATGAACAAATTTGTTGGTAAGAACGGTTGGTGAATGAGGTCCGTTGTTAACAGCAGGGTCATTTTGAGGCTGAGGTGCTTTTAACTGGACAAACTGGTTTTTCTGTTCTAAAAAATCTGTAGTTTGGGTGTCAGTGTCCTGAGGCATTTGTCTCGGTTGTATTATGATGCTCACGGTCGCTACGGTTGCATCATTGCAGTTTGATTGCTCTGAAATGAATTCATGAGCTGCCATGAATGAACCCAAGTTTCAGTATTTCTTAATTGACTTATAAACAGGGGTAATAATTGTAGTTTTTTGTCTTCTCAGCAATTGAGAAGCAAAATTACTAATTAATATTAACAATTATATGTTATAAAAGCTGATTTTCATGGTTTATTATGGCTAGTTTTTCGAATCAAAATGGACGCTTGATTGTTAAGATGTGCTCCATTAAGGTAAATCACTGCTATAATTATTCCCCTTTGGTTATCAGGTGTTTTATGTGAAAGTGGAGACACGCTAAACCAAATCCCTTCATGCTCAGTCTAACGTAGAACCTGCTTCTGCCACCGCAGTATAATTATTCACACTAACAGGAGCGACAGGGAAAGATGGGATGTTTGTAACCTGCACCCGTTGGAAATGTGACTTTGTCCTTTTGCTCCGTACCAGACTGCATGGTGGACTGGTGGGCGCTTGGTGTGTGTCTGTTCGAGTTCCTCACCGGTGTGCCACCGTTCAATGATGAGACCCCCCAGCTGGTCTTCCAGAATATTCTCAACAGAGGTGGGTTTGGTTCTTCTGTTACAGATGTCAATCATGACGTAAAGCTTGTATTTCATGGTTTCAGACATCAACTGTGTTTAACAGGTTTTTGCTTTTTTCAGACATCCCTTGGCCTGAGGGACAGGAGGAGCTGTCTGGAAACTCAAGGAATGCCATAGAAATCCTACTGACCATGGACATGACAAAGCGTGCCGGCCTGAAAGGTGAGGATTTGCTTCTCAAAAGAAATTGTTTTGAAAATTCAAACGGGTAATTGTGGTCCTTTATACCATTATATTTCAACCTTATAAAGGCCTGAGGGACACAGTGGCGTTAGGTACATTTGATCCCATTTGTCAACAGGCAGGTTTTCATTGTCGGTTTTGATTCACGTTTTGAAAATATAAATAAGAAAAGATAAAGATTAAAAAAAAAAAAAAAAACTTGCTCTAATGTGCAAAAAACAGTTTAAGCTGTTGCTTGTGAAGTACTTTTTCCTGTTTCACAGAGGACTTGATGCACATTAGGATGTATGGAAACAACTTTACAAATCCCGTCTGGCCGAGCAAATATTAAAATGACCCGACTCAGCAGGTTTTTCTGGTCTTATATTGCAGACAGTATGTTAAAGTGACTGACCAGCATTTTTCCAGATAGGATATAATATCCCAAATACTTCCAGAGATTAAAGTCATTCCTGAGAAGAGAGATCTTCATTATTCTTGTTTTAGATCCACTGCAGCTCTTTTTTTCTTCCCCTCGAGGTTTTTTCTCTAGTTAGGATGGCTGCTTTGGTCCCTTATTATAACCACTAGTGATGTAGAAGTAAAATACTTTTTTTTTTTTTTATAATACATGAGAACTTAAGTAGAGCTTCTTGATTTTAATTAAATAATTCACTAATTTATTCATGATGACCTGAAAGCTTTGATAAATCAGAAAGCTAAGTCCACTACAAATGTCAAATATCTTGTAATAACAGGAGCCAGTGAGGTGTTACTCCAAAAAACCCCGTTCTGCTCTGATTGGTCGGCTGTAACGGCCTGATGATCAGGCCCCGCCCACCACTTCATCCAAAATGAAAGAATTCAATTTTCAAGGAAATGATAAACTATAAATGAAATAAAAAAATTCCTGGCAAGATGTTTCATATAAAAACATTTTTATCTCAGATTTCACTTCATGGTGACGCAAGTTTTTATTTACCACTTAAGGAAAATAAGAACACATTTTTATCTTAAAGAAAAACTTTACAATCATTTTTTTTTTTTATGATGCTTGTTTTGTTGTTTATCATGCGTTTCAAACCTCCACCAGAACTGAAGCGCCAGCCCCTGTTGGCCGGCCTGGACTGGGACAACCTGCAGAACCAGCCGATGCCCTTCATTCCTCAGCCGGAGGACGAGACCGACACCTCGTACTTTGATGCCAGAAACAACGCTCAGCACATAGCCGTGTCTGGCTTCAGCCTATAGCTTTGAGTGGAGTTAAAACAACATAATTCCAGCTAATGAAAAAAATCCCATCCATTATATAGAAATAAATAGATGTGGAGGATTGTGTTTGTTCTTCATCTTCACTCTGATGTTTTATCAAAAACATTTCACACATGTGCAATCACTGGTTATGAGAGCCAGACACCTACGATTATATACGGTTTGATTTTAAATCTTAGCATTACTTTATTATAGTTACATGTTTAGTATTATGTTAATTGTCTGGAAAATTCTGTTGACTTATCTACTGATGCTTCCGGTGTTTGAATATTTTAATGCTGATTTCCTGCACTGTTCATCTTCATTATAATGTTCCCCTGCTGTTAGTTGACTTGGGTGGGCGGGCCCCCTGAACTTTACTTTTTGACCTTTAATTCTATGGAAGAAAAACATAATATATTTATGAATAATGGGTATTATTTGTGAATCTTTTTGATGACATTCAGTGTTATAGTTTTAAGACCGGAGCGGTAAAGGACTGCTTTTATTTCTTTTCTGTTTCTAACTCTGAGCTGATTTCTCTTCAGTTTTTCACACGACTACTCCCCCCCCCTCCTTGCTGTTTGTGATATTTGTGAAGACAAATAAAATGTGTTGGTAATATAAAGAGTTTTGAGCTTTTTTTTTTTTTCTCATATTTTTCCCACAAACATCAAAATTACAAAGTTTAAACTGTACGTATTTAAAAGGCATGGCTTATGGCCCAGAGGGGAATCTCAAAGGGACAGAAAAAGATTACAAAATCATGTGTAGAGTTTGGACTCCAACAATCCACTGTCAGATTTGTAGGAGATTGCAGACTGTTGTCACCCTCAGGAGTAGTTTAAGAGAAAGCTGTACAATAATCTACAAGATGAAAAACTTAAATGATAATATTCATGAGTCCACCATCAGAACTACACTGAGCTGCAATATTATTCTATTTTTTTGGGAAAAATATATAAAGTAGACAGATGAGACCAAAATAAAACGTTTTGGTTTTGATAGGAATGATGTGTTTAAAGAAAAGAAAACATCTATGAAACATGGTGTGATTATAGTTTAGTCCTGTTCTGCTGCATCTGAGTCAACAATAATCTGAATGATACCAGTGGTTTTCTAAAAAGCGGTGTTAGGATGCACGTCCATGAGCTGTCGTGCAGGAAGACCGCAACACTGACCTGTAAAACTACACATAGTTCAGTAGAATAATACAGAAAAGTTCATGTTCTGAAATGACCAAGTTTAATCCAATAGGAACCTGATGGTTCACATTATTAGCAACTTGTCATAATGGATCAATTTCCTTTATACAGGAATGACCATAAAAGTTTGAAAGCTGATATTTTAAGTCATGTTTCCACATAGAAATGTGGGAAAACTGAACCTTCAAGCACCTCTATAGTTCAACATTTACTGTGCAGGACAAAGACTGATCAGTTTTCTGAGGTCTGTATAAAACCTCAAACATACACTCATGGATCACTTAATAAGACACACCTGTTCAGTAGCCTGTTAAATATCAATCACATGGCATCAACTTCATATATTTACTCATGTAGATATGGTCAAGAGGACTTACTGAAGTTCAAACTGAGCATCAGAATGAGGACGAAAGAGGATTTAAGTGACTTTGAACGTGACATGGTTGTTGGTCTGAGTATTTACTGGGATCTTTACACACAACCGTCTCTAGGGTTTACAGAGAATGGTCTGAAGAAGAGAAAATATCCAGTGAGCAGCTATTGTCTGGATCAAAACACCTGGTTGATGTCAGAGAATGGGCAGACTGGTTTGAGATAATAGAAAAGGCAACAGGAAGTCAGATAAATACTGGTTCCAACCAAGATATG
>JAOXYM010000019.1:2303420-2327685 GCA_028567055.1 Leptatherina wallacei
TATCCCAGCTGCTATCAGATGTAAGATGAAATCCACCTTAGATGGGTCACCGTCCATCACATCCCCCAACCTTTTTTTTTTTGCAGAAGTTTGTTTGAGTTTTTTTTTTTTTTTCAAGCATTCCCATCTCACTTTAACTATGTTGTTGTCACCCCAGCTGGTCTGTGTTGGCGTTCGTATTGTCACAGTTTAAGGTGTGGACGATGTTTTCTGCTTCCTGTTTCGGGGGGAAAAGGGTGGGTGGAACAAAACGTCCTGCAGGCTTTACTGTCGGGAGAAACAGGTTAAAAGTTAATGGTGCTTAACCTCTTCTTGACGTCCCCGTCCCCCCCCCCTGTACAGGGCGCAGCATGAGCTACGTGCAGTACAGAAGATGTTTGCTATGCTAACATGTAGCATAGCAAAATAATGAGGAGAAACTCGGCTAAAAGACTCCACCAAGCATCGGTTTCCAAACCAAACACAGTTCAAACCCCAAGCGATTGTATGGGAATGTGACAAAAACATGAGAACAGCACTGTCCACTTTAGAGCTTCTGCTAATTTCTCCAGGCGTCGTATGAAAGCAGAGACTCTGCTGATGACAAAGATGTCCGTCTCATCGCTGTGGGACGAAAACCGTGAGAGTAGCAAATAAATCATATAATCCTAAATCATGTTTTACTTTTGCCGTTTTGTTTCAAAAGTTTTATTCCACCTCAAAGAAACTCGACTGTCTCCTCCTGTAACTCTGCCTTAGTTTGACATGGATAGTGAGGGTCCTGGTCGTTTCCATGGAGATGAAGGTGGTTTTCTAGAGAAGTATTTACTCTTCCCACGAGGTTCACTTCTGTCTGGATCCTCGGGGTGTTTCTAAGGTAAATTTGACCATTGCTCATTCCGAGATGAGCTGGCCTGCCGTCCTCTGGTTTTCACTGAGAGTAATGTGGTTTTCTTTCAGGAGATAGCCAGTTACATTTTCTACTGTGTTCCAGGTGAATTTACTCTATAACACAGTAACGCACGTGTTGATTCTGACTCATCTGGCATGTCTCAGCTTTCTGTAGAGACCAAGATTCATACATGCAGTCCTTGTTGTTGTGAAGATATACTTCTTTTGTTTTGGGTATGTCATTGTTTGGACAAGAGGCAGAAAAAATAAGCGTCATGAATAAGAGGTTTACTCTCCTGACCCTCTTTAATATCGTGGCTGTATGAAACAAAGTAAAGCAATAAGTTGAAGCGTTTGTAAAATGAATATTTGATGGTTTTTCCTCAAAGTAAGATGGCAGTTATTTAAAAACGAAATCATTTTTTTGGACGACCTACGATGCTATTTAATGACTTTTGACATCAAAATATTTAAAGTGACAGAGGAATGTGCAGACGGATCATCATGAAAATGTTCATTGGCTGTAGCCCCAAATCAGAATAGCAGCAGGAAGTTGCAGCATCTGGAAAGTTTAAGAGCTTATTTATCACTTGAGGGTTTCCTTATAGTTTTCTCTGTAATATAAAGCTTTTCATAATGAGGTTTTATTTTCGCCTGACCTAAAACACAAAGTGTAGAGGCAATTATAACTGAGTTGGGAACTAAGTAAGAAGCAGAAGAAGAAAATGGCGCACTTCCTCCATCCAGAGGCGATCGCTAGATGATAAATGACTTTCTGTCTCTGGTTGCTGTTGGAGTTTTCGCTTCCATTTGGGTTTATGATCTATCGGCATCTGCTGCGGCAGGAGGAACTAAATGATGAGCAAACGGCATCATGCACTCGGTCAGATCCTCAACACGTCTCGTCTTCTAACCTCCATATTAATCAGCTCCAGCTTCCCGCCAATCAGCTGCGGGGCGTCAGGCCTCAGCTCGATACAACAACCCACAGAACAGCGACTCATCTGCCTCCCGCGTCCATTATCTCGCCCTGTCCTGCTCTGCAGCCGTCAGCGGTCGATACATCACAGGGAGCAAAGGGCCATGTGAGAGCTGTAGGAGCTTTCGACTGGATTTACGCTCTTTCTGCTCCGCACAGCTCTGCTCGTAGCCGCCGCTCCTGATGTTGAGAGAAGGTTTGTCCGGCCCGTCTCCGTTAGGGACGACCCTTGAGCTCTTGAAAGTTTGAGGATGAATGATGTCCCAGAATTCCAAGTATTCCCGAACCTTTTCTTTAGCGTGTTTTGAGTACGCTTGAGAAGTGGGAGCGCTTCTGTTCGTCAAGCAAATCCAGTATCGGACTTTAGATCCGATGAATCAGTGAAATTTCTTGATTTTTTTATTTTTTTTTTGTTTCACTCTGATGTCTCTCAGTTCCCTCCATCTTCTGTTGGTCATGTGCTTTTCTTAGTTCTGCTCAGACTTTTGGGTGGAGGGTCAGCTACAGCTCCTCTGACCCCTGAACTGTTTCCATGCTCAGAGGAGGAAGTCTTGACCTTCTATACCAGAGGTGTCAAACGTATGGGCCGGGGACCAAAACCGGCCTGCCAGGGGTACATGCGATAATGACGTATGAGAGATTAACTCCAGTTTTTTTTTTTTATAAAAGTAACTACAATTCCTAATTTGTCCATGTGAGGCGGAATTTCTATGTTTAGATATAAAAACATTTTCATGGCAGGAAGAAAATGTTCTTTTCTATATTTCTTACTTAATGGGTCTGACTTCAGTTTGTATAGTACGCCAAGTCAGATCAGGTGGTCATAGGACTGCACATATGTGGAAATGTGCACGTATGTACATTTAGAATAACTTGTAGATCTTGGAAAGTTAATCTAATCATGTAGAATACTGTATATTTTACTTCCAGATACTAAAGATGAAATGTGTTTGCGTGGTTTTTTTATTGGTCTATTGGGATTTGTGAGTTGGGATACACATGTGAATAAGTAAATATGTAGAATAAATAAAAATGATCAAATAAAAATATGTCTGTCGGCCAATATACTAAAGTTGAATGTATTAAGTTAATGTGTTTTAAGAATATATAAATATTTATAAATATTTATGTATAATTTAAGTATTTTTGTACGGATAAATATAAATAAATAAAAACAAATACATTTGATGTACATGTGTGTTTTCTGAAATGATAGTTCAGTAAATGTAAACATCTTGATAACATTCTTGTAATTTTTTTTTTGACTAAAACAAAGAAAAAATCTCTTTAAAAAAGATGAATTATAGTTTATTATACTCCTCTTTTGCTTGTCCGGCCTGATCTAAGATCAAATTGTGCTTGCGTGACCCCTGAACTTAAAGGAGTTTGACCCCCGCCTGTTAAGCCAGTTAGGCCTCACAGTAAAGAAACCACACATCTTGTTTTAAAAAGGATTTCTGGCCGTTATCTCGCCAGACTGGATTGATGACTGTACGTTAGCAGGCACGCCCTTTTTTATTCTGATATTCTGCAACACTCCTCTACACTTCCACCAGATCTGCGCTGCGTTCATGTAGCTGTTTGATTATCTCCCAGCTACATGTTTATTGTTCGGTGCAGCTCATGCATTCCTCTGTTCTCCATTTTCTATCCCAGCTGAGGTGCTGACAGCCTGTCTACTACCGCCTGGATATTCCATAGTCTCTCACTCCGTCATTACTCAGCTCAGAAATATGAGATAAAGTGCCCCGGGAGCGTTAAAGCTCTCCGAGAGCTCACCTCGTTTCTCCGCACCTCCCGCTGAGGCGGAGTGTACTCGCCTCTCTGCTGCTGCTATCTGGCACTGATCAAGCACACGCTTTTGTTCCTATCCAGGCAAACGTCTCCAGCACCGCTAGCCCCTCATTTGTCTGAATAACTACTGTTGCCGCTGCCACTGTCTTGCTGAAGATGGATGTCAACACAGATTGTTGTGTAACAGCAAATCTAGTTTGTTTGAGGATTTGTCCGACCGATATCTGATGCAGGAGCCAATGAATGGGCGTTGTAGGGACAGTAACTAGAGCAGGAGGCTCTTAAGCACAGCCAACATTGACGCAATAAAGTGTTGCATCTGGCCCCCCCCACCCCACTCCACCGAACACCCACTGCTGACCTAGCATCACATCTCCAACATCTAATGCAGCTTAGAGGAGTTTATTGAAAACAAACACAAAGGAAACCCCTGTGTATTTCTTCCCCCGTCTCATAAAATGCATTAAAGTTGTGCTGTACGAGGCTTCAGCCCGATCGGGACGACTTCTCGACAAATCACTCGGACTTCATTGTGGTGGTCGTCCCTTCTGCACTCTCTGTTAATAGACTGCAGACTTCTTGCACTAATTTTATGCGTCCTTTTTTACAGCTTCAGATTTAAATACAGCTTCGGTCTTTTCTTTCTTCACAGGGTCGTATTGTAGCTGGTGCAAGGCAAGTTGCTTGTCCATCACCCCGCCTTTGTCTTCCACTTGGACTGTATGATGGCTTGTTTTGAAGGTTGTCAGGGATTTTAAGTATCAACCCTCAAAACTCCACTAAATCACCAGCGCCCCCCCGAGCTCTAGCTCTTATATTGTCAACAGTTTGGTAGTGTGTAACTCTGTAGGGTGAATTGCGATGGATAGCTTACCCTTTAGGTGATCTACGGGAAATTTCCAGGCATTTACATCCCATCCAATCCAGCTGGAAAATGTAGTGTTTATTTAGAGACTATACAGTAAATCCACATTAAAAAAAAAAAAAAAAGATGGTTATCACTACTTTGTTGCTAAGAGACCTCTATTTTGACCCTGAAATTATGATGAAGCTGCTTCTTGTCAAACTTTTGACCAATCACATAGCTTGAATGGATTGGAATGTCCAATCAGGAGCAGCCAAAGATCAACACGTGAGCAGAAGGTTCTGTGTTTGTCTGAGAAGAAGAAAAATAATGCTCCCCTGTGGCTGGAATAAAGCTTAGAAGATGTTTTTGGCTTACGGTTTGCCCTAGAAAACAAACTGAGTTGGTTTTTTTGAGGATAGTAAGTAAATAGTAGCATAAATAACTGTAAATAGCTAAATAAGCTGGAAGACAAAAAGTGTAAATATGTGAATAGTTCCTGTTGTTCTCCTGAAAGTCAGAACTTGAGAGAATAATGTGCATATGCAGGGCCTTTATGGTGCTCAGTCTTTCTCAAAATAATGTCTGGATGTTGACGGGGATAAAAGGGTTGAGCTTCCACTAAACGGGTGGATCAAAAATGGCCAAAATCTTGGAGTTTTAAGGGTCGAAAAGCACGAGCCAAACAATATTACTACATAGAAGAAGTGTGTATGTGTGCCCATCACTAAAGCTGCTCACAGCTGCATTGGGCTTTTTTTGTAAATATTGGATTGTTCCGGCACAAAGAAAACACTTCTAATGCTGATCTTTAGTCTGACTTGCACATATAAGCCAGTAGTTCGGCACAGGTGAGCAGAAATTGTTCAGTAATCAGTTTGAAATTTCTATTCAGCAGAAACCGCATCCTGGGGGCGTTTTATTAAATTGCCCTCATAGATATAATGTTGTTGTTTTATATTGTTGTCGTTTCATCTGTTTTCATCCAGCTGTTACACCGTTTACATTGCTGTGCGTGCTACTGTGGGTGTCTGCGTGTGCGCCAGTGATTATGTGATATCAACAGATGGCCTTTTGCTCTGAGCTCTCCGGAGGAATCCCCTCCTTCCCGAGCCCGTTACCGCTCAACACATCTGCTGCTCTGATTCCTGCTAAAAGGAACACGGCTAAAATTGTCACCTCCTCACCCGGCCGAGACTATAACCAGAAAAGAAGCTCAGCTTTACGGATTGTTTCTGGATTAGTTAACGCACGGCCACGGTGGAATCAATCGTCTGATTCTGTCTTCTTGTGGCCAAATGTTCCCTTTTCTCCGCTTTTCCCCCACAAACCACTACCACTAGTAATCAGCTCTTCGGCCTCTGCTACTACCAGCCACCTCCTGCTATGGCAGCCCGTCATCAAAGCCCAGCATTGCCCCTCTAGGCCGGGCTTTTTGTGCTCCACTTTATGAGTGACCAGTACAGGACAGGGCTGAAGGAGGTCAAACACAATGGTTTAGTGGAAGCACAGCTCTCTGCCTCGATTTCTCAAAGTGATGCGCCTCTCAAGAGCTGGGTATCTGCTTAAGCATTGTAGTGTCATTTAAAAACATCTGGGTTAGTTTATACTGTACAAGTGATGAGTCGTCAGTTCTTGCCGTGCATCCTACATTGTTTTCTTTCTTCTGTACAATCATGCAGGACCATTAGCCTCACAAAAACAGTCGTTTCTGGAGATAATGAGGCAAAAACAAGAAATGGTTGTGTATGTTTCTGCATTTGATTCTTTGTTTTGCCAGGAAAATAGGTGGAGGGATTTATGTATAGATGTAAATGGAAATAAAGCACATAAGCCAAAAAGTGAGCTTGAAATAGTCTTCAGGAAAGGTTTCCCAGGCATCTTGAGGGACATGGCAAAGCTCTGCTTTCTGCTTTTTGTTCTGTCACGATTATAGATTTTCTTGGTATGAATATTGTCAAAGAAAGAATGAAGATTTGATCATTTCCATGATTATTATGCATGAATTTCACAACACTTAATTAGTAAAATCACACGGACACTTCTTATAGGTCTTTATAATTTTATTTTTTTAATCTTAACAAAACAATAAATAAAATAATAAAATAAAAATAAAATGACTAAGAAGTCTCATTCAAACAAAATCCCATCAGCTCTGTAAACAATAAATAATACTTACTACATATTAACTCTGCGTTTCTTTAAAAAAAAAAAAGGGAAAAAAAAATAGATGGAAAAGGCTACATGACCTGTACCTGGACCTGGGAGGCTTCTTCCTGAAAAGTACATTATAAAAAGGGTTTTGAACATTTTTTTTTAACCTGGGTAGAGAATTTCCAAACACAGGAAACAAACAAAACAAAAAGAAGTCACGCTAGCTTTGACTTCCAGCTGTCCTTCAGCAGAATAGCTTTTATTTGAGAAATAGATCATACTAGAGCAGTGAGAATAAATAAACAAGACCATATATCTGTAATTAGATACGGTTTCTTTCATGGTACATTTGACACTGACGACTAAAAGGCATCGACCTCATTCTGAGTCCATTACATATGCACAGCGAAACTATCCATAAAAAAGATTAGCTATTTCTCACCTGTATGATAATAACGTGACGTAAACGCTGCTGAATTTGTCGCGTTGCTCTGTAAACTGCACCGGAGTCGAACACAATTACAACATTGCAAATGAGACGATAACGTTTGATATCAATGTTACGTTAGGTAAACATTAACATCTTTAAAACCAGTTGTGCTTCATGTACCTCCTTTACTTTAGCATGTAAAGCCGACAGATTATCCTGCACGCGCTGAAACGTCGTGGATGCATTTCCCCCCCTTTCTCTGCAACTTTATTACATCATGGATTTATCGCTCCATTAGACCTCGGCCCGGTTCTTCTTGCATTTTTAATACGTTCGAAAAAAAAAACTTTTTTTGAAAGATTTTCAGAGAGCCTGAACAACTATAGCAGGTTACTGGCACAAACCAGTATATCGTGGCGAAATACACCATCCAGCCACGTGCTACCAAACTTTCTGACTCAAGGAGAAAAGAATGATTGAGTGAATGAATTTGCCAGGTGTGTTTATTCATATGAAGTTGTCTTAAGTCATTTGGTTGACATGTGAGATATTCACACTCTGTTCTTAGAGCATTCAGTATGGCGGTAGCAGGATGTGTTACATCATTTGAATTCCTCCAAGGGGATCATGGTATCTGGGGAATTTTAGTTTTTTTTTTTTTTTTTTTTTTTTGGGGGGGGGGGCAACTTGATGTCTTATCTAATGTGTTGTCGTCAATCTACCACAAACCTGACCTGAATGCAGGGTAGAAGATGGATACGAATGTCACGAGACATTAAGAGTAACTGGATTCATTCATTCATGCCCCCCCCTCCCCCTCCCCTCTTTCTCTTCATAATTTTGTGCACAGGCCCAGGACAAAAGGAAAGCACTGGAGGAGACCAAAGCCTACACCACCCAGTCCCTGGCCAGCGTGGCCTACCAGATCAATGCCTTAGCCAACAATGTCCTGCAGCTGCTGGACATCCAGGCCTCGCAGCTGCGGCGCATGGAGTCCTCCATCAACCACATCTCTCAGGTCAGAAATAAACACAGACATGCACACCGCAGCCCGTACAGCTGTGGAGGACGGTGGCCCACATTTCCCACTTCTCCTCTCACTTTCACACACATGCCGCTGTTTTAGATCACAGTGTGCGGCCCTCTGAAGTATACATACCTCCTTTTATCGGTTCATCAGGCTTATCCAAAATTCTGGCCTAAATAGTGGTCTGTTTCTTTCTATCCCCGTAGAAGCTTGAAAACATTTAGATTCATCTTGGTTATATTTTAAAATTTTTTTCATCTGTTATATATCAGGACTGATCATATCTCTGAACATAGTAACGAAGGACTCGGGCTGTAGTGGACTGTCTCTCTGTTGCTTGAGGCTTTTGCCATGTGCAGGTAAATCCGGCCGTTCATCCAATGAAGTCATTAAGAGCTCAGACAAATCAAACATGGAGCGCCAGCCATGTGGTATCACATAGATTAGAACCAAGCTGAAGTCACAAGCGAATCCAGACGCGGCAAATAATTGTTAGATTTGCTGTGATGGGATGTGGAGTGGGAGGAGCGCTTCCTCCGCTTTTGTCTTTCTCGTGTCTGTCTCCAGCAACTGTGCTGGAAGTGTCAAAAATCCTTTCAAGATGCACCGAAGGTCAGATTTCACTCTTAATGGAGGGAGGAAGAGACGGCTTGAAAGGCTGAAGGGTTTGAGAGACGGCGAGGAGGAAGAAAGAGGTCTGGTATATCAGCTGGAAGGCAGAGAGAAGTGGAAGATGGACGACAAGAAAAGAAGAAACGAGAAAGGGATAAAAAAAAAAGAGGCATATTTAGACTCCTTAAGGTTTTGAGGCGATAGCCTGTGAAGGAGCATTCAGCCAATTGCAAGGTCACCAGGACGCTATTGGCTGCTTCGGTCTCCATGACAACCACCCGAGCCATGCTGGAAAAGTATATATAAGAGAGAGTTAGACCATGGTGCTTTAGATGAGCAATAATGAATTCCCAGCTTAGATTTCATGTTTTAGACTTTTTCTCCACTGGCTCATGTGGAAGGGAATTTCCATGCCTCCTTTGCTATATTTAAACCCACGTTTGTGTGCTTTTTGTGGCTGTAGCAAAGTCTTCAAGACGAGCTTAAGTCACTTTGGGTCAGATGAAGTTTCCCCTTATTTTTGGCTTCTCATTTTGTGTTTTAAGACGTCCTGAGAGGTAAAATTTGCACAGCCCGTCAGCTCCGTCCACCAGTAAACATAGAATGTGTAATGCTGTTTCCATTCATAACATCTCCATCTGTGCCTGGTTGAGCGCGAGCAGACGTCTTAATGTGTTCGTCATAATGAAGCACGTTTTTGCTTGAATATTAGAGACAGGGCATTGAGCTCTGCAGAATGTGGGGGTGTTATTACTTCCCGTCTTGTTCAGAGGTGAATCATTATCATGTTTCCTTCACTGCTCATGGATATAATATTAGCAGAGGCCCTCAAGGCCGGTATTGGGTTCTGCTAAGTGGGTAATGGGCAGGGAAGCTGTTAAATCAGGAGAAAATAAAGGAAATCGCCTCAAGGTGCCACTTAAATATTATGACACTTCTCTGTAGAGTAAACTCTTTAAAAATTCAGACTGCGTGTCAACATCATCTTTATATCCTCTTTGTTTCATGCCCTCCTCTGTAATCCCTGTCTTCTGTTTTTGCATTAAGCCGGTCCTGATCCATCACAGCCAGAGATGCCTCAGTGTGTGGTGAGACGCTGCCTGGCGTCAGGGCCGGTTATAACTCTGGTCAGGGTGTGTCTGCTCGGGGGTGGCATCTCTGTGACTGGAATACATCTTCTGTTGTGTTTTCTTTACGCTTAGAGACAAGACTTCCATTGGTTAGTGGGTTTTAGTTGTGCTGGTTTCAGCCTACGCGATACCAGCGTAAAAATACCCTGAGCAGGAAGTCGCAGGGCATCGCGTGTAGTTTATCGTGGATGCCACATGTGGCACGCCTCGGGGATATTGTGCGACAAATTCCACAAACTGTAAGGCCATGTTTGTGTAATCCACCAGGGTTTTCTTTTCTGTCTTTATCTTTAAACTTAAACAGAATGTAACTCATACCATTCTTAGTTTAGATTCTTGCCTCTTACAGTTTCCCCCGGCGCCGCTCTCATGGTTTTATGGTAAAGAAACAGGAGATTAGTATTAGGGGCCGGGCGGATCGATCTGAATATTGATGGTATGGATATCAAGGCTAGTATCGGTATCGATCGATACCAGCGTGATGAGATTGAAACTTTTCTTGTACAGGACTTTGGGGGCAAAAAGACAAAGAATATGAATGAACGAAATCCAAATGAATAGTAGGTTTTGCTTTTGTTTAGCTAATTTGCATTGTTGACTTTACTTTTCTCAAACAATTGTGTGAGATAAAAGGGAATAATGGAGTTATTTAAAAAAAAAATTTTTTAAGTTCTATATTGTTTATAAACAAAAATGCTGAGATTTAAATGTCTCTGTTCTGCCATTCAGTTTAATTAAAAAAATGTTTTATTTGACAGAAATCTTTAAACTGTTTTATTATGATCATAATGATGATCAATAAATATAGGTAAAATCGTTAAATGATTGTGAAATTTCAAGCCAAAAGTATCGGTATCATTATCGGTATTGGCGATGCTTGCCCTGGATTTACTTGGGATCGGATCAATACCAAAATTTGCAGATCGCCCAGCCCTAATTTAATTTTAAATTATGATTGGCCGTTTTAGAAAGTTTACAATACAATGGAACAGATTTCTATTATTTTATTTTTAATTTTAAACAATAATTTCCCAGGCTTTATGAAGGCCTTTTAAAGTTTGTCTATAAACATTGGATGTTTTTTATTTTAATTTTTTACTAATTTCCAATCCAGTCATTATATCTAATCTTGTTCAGAAGAGTGTGATTTTTTTTTTTTGTTAAGCCACTGAAAGTAACACTGCATAAATTTCTGACCTTAAAACTGCGTTTCTGACTCGTACGTTGACATTCATTATGTAAATTCCTGGAGCTGCCGTTGCCCTGCCGAGTCCTGAGGCTGAGAAACTGCATTTCACAACTTTTTTTCCTGCCTTGGCGCATCACTTTACAGCAGCATTTTGCTGTACAGCACTGCAACACACGCTAGCAAGTGGATATCGACACTCGTCATTTGGACCTGCACTATGGCCAATTCATCAAAGAAACCAAAGAGAACTGAGAAATGAGAGAGAGAGGAGCAAAGCAAAAGACAAGACGAGAGACATCGGACTGACTTTTGCAGGCTGGAGAGAGCTCAGAGAAGAGACAGGATGCAAGATGGATGCTGAATTAGTAGTCGTTAGGGGGCGCCTCACTGAGAAAATCTACCAAAGTTCAGTAGTGGAGCTTCAACACTGATCTATGAATCATTCAAGCATAAAAAGGCTTCTAACTCAACGGAAATTATATTCCCAGCACCCCTTTTTTTTTATTAGCAGCCTGTTACAAACACACATAATTTGTTCCCTTTTTTTTTTTTTTTTTTTTTTTTTTTTTTAGATTCATCTGTTAAAAAGATAAATAAAAAAAAAAACAGTTTGACCAACATAGATTAGTATTTTGGCCCCAGTAAGGCGATTCCCAACGAGTTGTTAGATGAAAACTTGGCATATCTCAGCATGGAAATATCTGTACCTGAGAGATGCATTTTCTGTTTCCAGTTGCAATATTGAATATAATGAAATAAAAACACTGAACCAATTTACAAAAATGGTATCTGCAATGTGTTAATCTGTAAATTTGGACGTCTCTGTCATTGCCATTCTCAGTGTCTCTGCAGCATTGAGGCGGAAGCGCTGAAGGGTGAATAGAGTAGCTTGCAGGGCTTCCACCTTGTGCTGTGTGTGAAGTGGCTGTTAAGAGGCTGTGAACAGGGAGCGCTTTGTTTGTCCCGCAAAAAAAAAAAAAAAAAGACAGCCTCACATTCAGAGCTCACTGCGATACCCCAAATGCAGAGGGAGACGAGAAGTGTGCGATGTGTGCCAACACACCACGGTGGTTTCTATCTGAACCTTTTTTTTTTTTTCTCTAATCTCTGTCACACAATTTGGTTTTACAAAAAAGTGAGCCCACAGCCATGGAACCACCCAATTTACTGTTGCCATGGTGATCATTTAAGCCAGAAACGGATGTCTTAACATTTGGACGTAAGATGTAAAGATTATTAAGGGAAACACTTCAGTCCAATCATAACTCTGGCTCGTACTGAAACTGAAAGATGCTCAAATTTGACAGTTGTGTCATTTCTTTTAGTTTGTGCACATTACACAGAAAGATTATCAGATGTCACGGTAGTAAAGATAAGCTCTGCTTCAAACATAACAAATTGTGTAAAAAAAGTTTGTTTTTTTCATCTGTGTAACCTAAACCCTGCTGCAGCCTGGAAGAACAAGCACACCCGAGTTTATTTCAGTCAAACAGATTGATGTGAAATCACAAATGCACACCGTAGATATTACATTTCTTTGTCAAGAGGCAGCTTGATGGAGCATCAGCTGACAGTCGAGATCTGCCGTATCGACCACACACGTCACGGTTTCATTCTTAATATTACAAAAGGACTTTTGTTGAGATGACATGTCCAAAACGTGTTCCGATTTTCATTCTTGAAATCTCCCCTGCACACTTTTCTAGGTATCAAAACAAGAATAGTGACGTCGCTGCAACCTTATGCATGAACACCTAAAACAGCAAAGCCGCGGTGCATGCACACCAACTATCACCCACGCACTGTTTGAGCTACAAATGAAGACCTCTAGATCTCCTCTGTGCACGTGGTCAGACACCTGTGAGCGAGGAAATTCCCTTCAAATCTGAATAAATTCTTTTACATTGTCTGCTGGAACATGGTGAGTCATGACAGCAGCTCAGTGAGGGAAGAAAGTCTGACTCAGGCTCACACTTTAAATGTGGGAAACTCTGGTCAGCGAAGCCATAATAATAACAGCTTTAGTAGAAATTCTAGTAAAATTGGAGGAAACATGGAGGGAATAAGTTTTTCAGCAGTTTTTATCCCATCAGACTGTAAGTCAGACCACTTTCATACCACAAATGGAGCTCTAAATGTTCATTTAACAGATGGAAATTTGAGTCTTGTCATGCATGTGATTAGTGGACAGCATGCTGAGGAAGCAGCTGATGGTTTTATGGATGTTTAGTCAAAAAAGCATTTTACAACTCTCTGTTTTTTACAATGACGTAAATCCCTAACACTTACATTTGGATTTTGGCCAGTGTTCATATTGAACCCAGTGACCACAGCGATGAAGCAGCACAACAGGCTGAATGCAGAAAACAGCTGAGGCGCACACATATCCGCTGAACAGTCCCAGTTCATTCCCAAAGCAACTCCAGAGTTGCACAATATTCTCGTCTGATCACATGACTCCTACTGTTTGTGTGCATGAGCTCAGCTTGGCACTGCTTCGGTTATTTGGCATTCCTGCTTGAATTCCTGGCCGTACAGTTGCACGTCGTTCCGCTCTGGTGCTGCGCTCGTCTGTGCACCGCCACGATAAGAACACACACACGCTAAATAGTTACTTTGAGTTGTGTTTGTGTGCTGCAGCGGTGACTTTTTAACCTCCTGACGAGGAAGAATGGCACTTTCCCAAACAGGATATGAAGCGTTAAAGCTGTTTTTGTGTGTGTGTGCACTCCTTGTGTTTCCTGCTTATTCTTGCACATGTTGTGTATTTTGGTCCCTGTTCTGCCTCTCCCACTGGTTTCTCCCACTTCTTGTGAAATGCAGGCTTCTTCTACTGTGACATACTGAATGCATGTTTCATTTTTCAGGACAAGAAAGTCATACGCCTTTTTGTCCGATTTTTTTGGGACCTTTTTTTTTGGGGGGTGGTGGTTCATTTGTAAATATTATTTGGATTTAATGAGGAATCTGGGAAAATTCATCCCATAAAAGAAAATCCAGTTATCTATGTCTTTTAATTCAACACAATCAACCTAAAACAGGAATGACCTGTCGGAGGCTAATTGTGTCATTAATCGCTAACGAGGATCTTAACGCACAACCCGCCAGATTCACTGGCTTCACTCATCTGTTAATAACTGTGTTGTTTCTGACCAAGGGTGTAGTTTTCAAATCTGTACCTCCCACTCTTGTGATACTTCAGAAACACCCCTCAGGCATTTGCTTCAAATTCAGTACCGACATCAGCTTGATGCAAGAATGAACTGCTGAGATGTTGGAGGTCAAAGTTGAATGCAAGTTACACAGAAATGTCTTTGACAAAAGTTCCAGAATTCACTCGGATAAATAAGCTTTGCACAAAAGTAAAATGTAATTTTGTGTTTGGTTGTTTATTTCTCACCTTTTATTAATACCAGTTGGTGTTGTATTATACATGGTTGAAAAGCCTGATTAGTCACCTTTTATAACGAGGTATAAGGGTCGTGCTTCTGTGGAATGAGTGACACAGCGCCCCCCTAAAAATGTGGAGTCAAAGGTGATCCCATATCTCCCGAATCTATCCTCCAGGATGATGTCCCCCCCCCCCCCCCCCCCCCAGAGCCAGGATCATGACAGAGTACCTCCAGAATTTGGGTGTGGGATCAGCTTAAGTGTGCTGTTTGTTCTAGAGTGACCAGTATAACCACACTGGTGAACTGTGGGATGCCACTGTGGGAACCAGGCTGTTGACCCGGCATGAGGAGGGGGTAAGATGTTGTGGCTGCGTATGGATCGTCTACATGCTACTAAGGTTCCTGACGGTGTGAAATGTAGAAACTAAAACGGTCAATATGTGTTGTTTTTTCTTCTTGCTCCAAGAAACTCAACACAAGAGAGAGTATTGACGGGGATTTTGGGCACATTTTTGGGGGAATCACCCACACATTTAGCTGTGTTGCTCATTTCAGAGAAGCAAGATCCATACAAGTTCTACGTCATTGTAAAGGTGACTAATCCGGCTTTCCAATGATGTCCAAAAAGTCAAAAATTCAACTTCAAAATGACATTATTTTGTAGGAATCGGCCGATATCCATTTTTTTTAGGGCGGATGCTGATATCGAATTTAATTTAATTAGATTTTTTATTTTCTCTTTTCTTTTACATTAGCCTTAGCTGATAGCAGATACAGGATGCCGGTTTTCTATTTGCTTTATTCAACAAATATTAAAAGCCATGGAATCCTTTTTTTATTCAAAAAATGAAACTGTGGTTTTAAAATATCAAGTTTAGCATACCAATAAAAAAAATGCGTCTTAAAGGTTGAAATTTAACTTCAGTGGGTTAAATAAGCATTTAGTTAAATCAATGTTCAGTCTCTGGAAGAGATCAAAATCAACATTTCCAACGCATGTTGGTTAATTTTAAAATGCCTCGTTTTCATGTATTATTTTGGGACAACTACTAAAAGGGCCTGCATTAAGGGGCTATGAAAACAAACCGATGTATCGGTCGATCCTTATTATAGACAGATGAATATAAACTACAACTTGGATGTCTCAGACAGCCTCGACAGCTTTAGGGCTCGTTGGTTCGTTCTCATACAGCACTATAAAAAGAAGCCTTTTTTTTTATTTTTAAACCATAACATAAGAACCTCTGCTATTTTTGTCTCTCTTTTGAACCACGGATAGTAAGTCACCTTCCACCAGAAACTCACATTTCTTTTATTCACAAGTCTGTCTTATGTTCCTGATTTTAGTCTGGAATCTTCAACTATGACAGGATGGAGTTACATCACATATTGCTTGTTCCTTTAAAGCAAACAGCCCAAAAAACCCAAGCAAAAAAACAAGTAACGGAATGTGCTGCTCTTCATATTTGAAATGTTTTCAGCTCTTAACGATCGATGCGGCTTCGTCATTAAGTGTCAGTTTTGTTGTGTGGGAGTCTGTGCAGAGCTGGAGAACTTTACAGCTTCTCTGAATGTGACACGCACACTCCATCTGTCCAGCATGGTTAAAGGGGGGGGTGGTGAAGTGAAATGAAAGGTTGTTCAGTGAATCATTAGCTCCTCTGTTCAGAAACTTCCCTCTCCACCCCCCCACCCCCTGCAGTGTGCAGTCATCAGCACCAGAAATTTTTTCCCCACCTTACAGCCCCCTGCAGCTACATCTCAACCTCCCCTCTGTTCCCGTACAAGATGGATGTAAGAGATTATTAGATGTAGTGTTTAATTTAAGATATCTGTTTCCTCACAGGACGGTTGCTTTGTTCCTGAGCTTTGGATTGTGGTGTTTATAGGGTCTGTTGTTGTCTGGGCATGATGGAGGCTCACTCTAAGCTTGTATGTAAACTTCAAGGTGCAGTCAGAATGTTGTTTTTGGCTGAGACCCAAAGTGATATTGTCAGAAATCAGCCCGGGTGTTTCCATATGTGCTGTGTTGGCAAATAAAGCGTTGACCTTGGCATGCTGTCCTGACTCTTTTAACATATTTTTTCATGTGGCAGAAATTGCCTCCTTTGAGGTTTCACACATGTCCAGTTCTTGCAACCTCCGCTCCTGGCTCCATCATTTCTCACATGGGTTGCTGGATTTACTAGAGGAATCCAGTTTTTTAGGGATGCTTAACAAGAAGCTGCCAAAGTGAAAGCTCCCCATGGGGCAGCTGACCTTCCTTTTTGGCCCAGAGAGCAGATGGAAGCTCTGACATGCTCCGTGTTGCACTAGCTGCTCTGAGAAACGGCCCCAGCGAAGGGCCTTGGGACAACTGTCTGACTCCACAGATGACGGGCTTCAGATGTGCTGGCTGCAACCGTGCCGAGGCAGCCCAAAAAAAGAGGCGTTTTGCTCTGCTTCAACAGCCGTTTTGGATCGGTGCGGAGCTGGGAGTGTTGGATTGCACAGCTCTTACAGACGAGGCTGGATGCTGTGAGAACCAGGGAACATAAAAAGTTCCAGTGGCCTGGAGACGTCAGCTGAAGTGTACTGGTTCAAATCGAGGACAATGTGCGGGAAAGGAATGCCTCCCGAGAGTTTACCTCCCACGTCCCCCCCCCCCAAGATTGAGCCAAAGGGTCTCAATGGACAAGGGAGAAATAAGAAATCTCTGGAATATATATATATTTGCTTTATATGATGAAATACAGGATCATTTTACATCCATGACAATTGGCTGGACGATATGGCCTCAATTCAATATCGCAATATATTGAGCCATTCATTTCGATAACGATAAATGATACCAGCACTTTGGTGCACGGTTTCCATTCGTCATCGATGTAATGTACTAGATTAGATAAGAGAAGAGTCTGACTTTTACTGATTGGAAAGAGCTCAGAGAAGAGACAGGATGCAAGATGGATGCTGAATTGGTCGTCTTCAGTGTGAGCCTCATTCAGTTGTGCTTCCTCAAACCTGTTGCCTATATTGTAAATCTTTACTGTTGTGTTTTTAAAACACAAATACAGAAATATTGTTCTGAAACAGAACTGGCACAATATTTATTCATTATTTGATTATTGTGGCCTAAAGCATTCATGATAACAATATAATTGCAATATTTACTAAATTCTTGTAAAGTTTTGTCTTCTTGTTTAACCCTTCAATCATACTGAAATTAAGATGTAAAAGTAGTACAAAAACCTTAATTTGCAGCCAGTCGGCTGAGTTCAAATCACAATATCATCATTTGTGGATCATTAACCACATTTTTGGGCTGTAGTGGCCTTTATTAGACAGCAGCTTAACAGGAGAGAGAAGGATGACATGCAACAAAAAATGGATTCCAACAAGGTTGTACAGCTGTACATGGGATATCAATATTTATTTCTCATTGGTTTTCGTGATGAACCTTTTGATTTTCTAGTTGTTTTTTTTCTTTTTCTTCCAAGTGTAGTTGTAAAAAGCAATACTGTGACATGGTCCCATCCGATTGGCTGGTAATGTTAATGATTATGATTTGTAATTTCAGTCAATAAATGGCTAAATAACTATTTAAATCGTCAACTGTTCACTAAATAAGGAAGTAAAATTATGAATTTGACCAATTTTGTGATAATTTTACTGTTTTCCAAATTCAGTCACATTTTAGTTTCACTATTGAAATACTGAGGCTCACCAGTAAATATTTTAAAAGATGTGAACCTTTAAAGTGAAGTTCACTCTGATAAAGAAGAAGGGAGTTATTCACTTGTCAGTTTTCAAGATATTTAGCTACTTTCCCGACTGACCTACAGACTCATTTTACCCAGACACACCTCTTCTTTTGCTTCCCTTTGACAGTCATGCAGTCATAGTACCAGACACGCTAATTATAGGAGTCTCGTTGCATAACAGTGAAACGCTCCCACAAGTTGTCTCCATGATGCAACTTAAGTGTTTCTCACAAAAGAAACACGTTCATGACTTTCTATGGAGGTTGAGAGACAGTGTGTGTTGTAAAATAAGCTCTCCTCGCTGCTCTTCATCAGTAAATATCTCAGGATGTCTTTACCTGTTAGCATCTCTAGCTACTGCTATAAATCCTCAAACTGGGGTAAAAATATGTTAAACAGATGTGTATGGATATTATCTCCTCCTAATCCCAGTTCCAGGCGACTATAAATTGAGCTCATACCCTGAGATTGCTCTTTATTCTACCTCTTATTTCATTTTCATGTGAAGTTGTGATTTATATTTCATGGCAGTGAGATGTTTTGCCCCTTTGTCCTCAGCACGCAAGGAGCTCTTTATTCTTGTTTGTGTTGTAACTCAGGGAGACGCCTTGCTCCCAGTTTACTACTTTTTTTAGGGTTAATAATTTTTTTCACTTTCCCCAGATGCTGTCTTCTCTTCTCTCTTCGGCCACTGATTACCTCACCCTGCGTTTGTTTGTCTGGTGGGAACTTGTCAAGTAACGTTTGAGCGAGGCTCTGAAATTCCAACCCTCGCCCTTTGATTAGCCGTGTCACAGGACTGAGAGGATTTAAGCCTCTGTGCTGATGCTGCAGGGATGCATGCTGCCTGTGTGTGTGACCTGGTTCCCGACCCCCACCCCTCACATACACACCGGTTTGAATAGCACCATATCTTTTCTGGAAAGTAGGTTTGAATAAGGGGGTGGGTTCGTCTCACGTTCCCAACATCAGGTTATCATCAGTGTTTCTAAGAGACAGTCGGGATTGTTAACATCGGTCTTGCTTCCTAATTTCGTTGTGTGCACCGTCATATAATGACAATAAAGGCTTTTGATTTGATTTGCTTAACTGGAAAGTGTTTAACTCCATTTATGGCGAGACTTTCAATGTCCGTGGCTCCTCAAATAGTTGTTTTTTTAAAAAGATTTTGAAGTGCGTTAAATAAACGGATGATCACATGAAGGGAAAATGACTTGCTGAGGTTGCTTTTCTAGACTGGCTATTCTTCACTAATCACATAGAGTAAGGGATATTTAGTTTTTTGTTTGTCAGAATGAACCTAAAATCCACTCTAACCTTTACAGGTGAACTTAATTCGACTTTCTCTGAACTTTTGAACGCACATTGAACGCTTCATTGTTCATGTCTGAACCGTGAATGAATCGCTAAATGTTCCGGTTCAACGACAGCTTGTATCTAAACAGTCCTCTTCATCATACCGGTCTCATTTAGACCTCATCAGACCAGAACCACACATAACACATGACAAGTTATTGAGACACTGACATTTTACCGTGTGGTTTACCCACCACTGTTTTTATCTTTTGCTTTAATAAATTGTTTGAGATGAAGGAATTGCCATCACATTATTCTACGTTCATGGTGTCCGATCAGTGTAACAGGAACTTTTTTTTACACTTTATGTAAATTTCCCCCAAAAGTTGAATGTCCCAAACTTTCTGTGAGCAGCCAAAGTTTACAAGAAAAGGCCAGCTTTCATAGATATGTGGATTTAATTTAATTTAATCAGAGATTATAACAGAAGACCAGAGATACAGGCTCAACAGAATCACATCAATACTTTAATCTCTCCAAACACTCAGTATTTGAGGCAGTGTCGGCCCGTTTTAAATAACGACTGCTTACATAATGAGATAGCGATTTGATGTCGCGTCGTTAGATTTGCGGTCGTTGAAGTTCAGTTATTTAACATTAGCTCATCCTGCGTCACATTAGGAGCTGCTTTCCAAGTGCAGCCTTAACTAAAAGGCAGCCGTCTGGCTTAAAAATAAATAAATAAATCACAAATATTTTGCATGCTTGTTGCCACTGACAACACAACAGTTTGTCATCGTGGCAGCCGCGCTGCTGAATCACTCGTAAACCCCAAAAATGGGAAAATCTCCAAGTCCAAAGAGATGTTGACTGGACTTTTTTTTTTTTTTGGGTTCTTCTGTCTGGTTAAAAATGCCTCGATGACGATGTTGGCATTAACTTCAGCTCCCAGCAGTCGGAGCTGGATGGATGATGATTCTTCTGGGTGTGGGAAGAACTAGGGAAGAATGAGCTGAATAAAGAGAGAGAAGAAAACTTGAAGATAAAGGGGGAGATGATGAGTGGGGGAAAAAAAGAGAAGGAAACAAAAACTGGAGTTGCTTTGAATCCTGAGAGACTGTATCTGGTGGCGAAGCCAAAACTGCTCGGTGTTGTGGGAAAACTGCCGCAGGCCTCTGACACATGTGTGACAGTGGTTGAGAGCACATGTGAATGAATCATCCGGCTTTCAGATTTCATCCTCTTTCCACCCAAGAAATGGACCAATGGGATCAAGTAAACACCTTTTTTTAATAGAAGCACACTCAGTCAGAGCTATTAAGCAGCCTTCGCTCAAATGAAAGCCCCCCCCCCCCCCCCCCCTACTGGGTTTGTGCTCTTCTGTTCAGACCTTTTGCATTTTTGTCAGATCCATTTAACTCTCTTTGGCCACCGGTTAGTGGATCAGCATGCCGCTCTCTGCGGGGCGCAACCTCTCGCTACGTGGAAGTTTGCAGAAGAAAGTGGTTTCAGATTTCAACCGTCTGTTGTGTAACTCGAGCCTGCAGAATTACAGCCGCGGCTATTTTCTCAGCCTACAGGAAAGGGATGAACTTCATGTCTCCTGTTTCACTTCCCTCCCTTTGCCAGCTGCGATGAGGTTTGTCCACATGCCGTCCTCTGATAAGGAGAACGCGTTGGTTTGGCTACATTTCAGCAGCCGTTGGGACGAGTTTCTCTCTGCGGTTTCATGGGAATGTTTGGAGTTTTGACTGGAAACACCTGCTTTCCCACGTTGCCTCATGCTGCAGAGTCAGTGAAGAGCGCTGCATGTTGTGGTTATACCGAAGCCCCTGCTAATAGAAGGCTCTGTTTCCAGATATGTGACAAATTTTGGAAATGATCCCCAAAGCTGTCCATTATCCCGGTAATATCCTATTTATCTCTGCTCATTGCAAAGAGCTTGAGCCAGACTCGGGTTGGAAAAGATTTCTCTGGTCTTCCTTCTAAACTCAAGCCCACACAACGAGGCATCGACACCGAACGTATGTCTCCCCGCTGTATGGGAAGTCTCTGTGGGAGCAATTATGTATGAGCAACTTTGCAAGTTATGAAATATTGATTATTCTTTTAACTCTAATTTTGAACAATCTGCTTTTATTACATATACCCCTGTGTGTCCTGCAAGAATGTGCTTTGCATCATCCTTCATACAAGAGTTAATGATGTCTTTCAGCTATGGGGTATCGTGCAAATGTCTCGCACCCCTTCGTTTCTATATATACTGCCAGGAAAATGAGAAATGGATGCAGCGATAAGATGAAACAAAGGAAATTATAGCATGTAAGGCTGAAATGGAGTTTGCTGTTTCTTTAGGTAGTCTCTAGCAGTAGTTCTCCAGAACTACTGCTGCGTCTTGTTCAGGTGTCTGTTGAGGTTCGGGCTCTGGGGAGGATTCATTAGACCTGTTGCCACTTATTTCCAGTCCGGATCTTGTGTCATTCGGCATATCCAAGCCTTTTCTCTCTGTTTCCATTCCTTAACAATGGCTTCTTGTCAGCCACCCTCCATGGAGACTATTTCTGATGAGGCTTCAGTGAACAGTAGAACCCGAAGGTTCAGACACATTTCTCAGGTCCTTTGTCGGTCTTTCATGGATTTCTTTCATATTTCTAAAGGACCTCACGTTCAGAGCCTGATCATCTGCTGTAGAAAGTTTATTTTCTTCCTCTACTGGTCTAGTATCCTCATTGTTTAATTCTTTTTAGGTAATTGCTATTTGGGAATCATCTTATTGGTACAAAAATACTACTTTGCCTGTCAAACGCCGTTATCATCGGTAGTTTTCATAGATGCCACTAAAGAAATGGCTGCTAGTAACAGTAAATGGTTTCCTAGTGATGGTTTGTCTCTATAAAAATACTCCGTTACGGTACATGATCTGGACAGCTGACGTCCAAAGAAATATTTGGAAGATCTTCAGAAAGTCTGAAGAAATTCCTTCTTCTTGGAAGCCAAATATTTTGTTCTGTAAAATAAACCGTACGTCTCTCTGATTTAGATTTGGTAATTCCCAGAAATGAACTTGAAGTGAACTGTTTTGGACATCATTTCAGCGAAGGTCTCCTCTACTCTGGCATGAGTGATACTGCGAAGGAAAAGTCGGCCATACAGTGGAAGAGTGTAGAATGAAGAGACAGCTCAGTCCAAATCCAGATCACTGTGGCATGAAAGGAATCCTCTGTTGGCGTTGGTCACTGCTGACTCCTGCCCCCCCCCCTCTCTCTGTGAGAAACCATGTCTTTCCTGGTCTGCTCTCCACAGACATTACAGCCTTTCATCTCTAGAGGAAAGGCAGCTGCTCCTTGGGGTCCCTCTAGCCAATGGGTGTGCGTGTTTTTTTGTGTATTTATATTTTTACTGCCTGATGATTTATAGGGAATCAATTGAAGACTAACCCATCCCTTATGGGATCATGCAAACACATTAACACAACAGAAAACATTCTGGCAAGTCGAGCATCGCCAGACATGGACATCATCCAAACATAAACCACAAGTAAGCCACAGATAACTGTATTTTTCTATAATTTACAATGTGAAGTCTTCACATAGACTGTTTTCTTCACACAAGACGTAATGACATCAATCCAAACGGGACAAATACCGTCTTTGTATATGTAAATGATAAACAATGTTCAGTCTATATACAATACTCTGTCTAGGAGTTCATCGATCATATTATTTTCTCCACTGGATCTACTTTTCTTTCCCTGGGTCTTGCTATACAGTGTAATTGTTTTTAAAAGCACAACCAACGCTATTAAAGGCTGCTAAGCCAGCCGCTTTCAGACTGGAGAGGCATCCAAGGTGATCGCGGCATTTGTTTTATTTTGCTTCATTTCTATTGCTACATATTTGGTGGCTCCACATCTTAGAATTTTAAGGACATGTTCTCCTTGTGGCTCAATATTATCCATCCATTTCTCTACCGTTTATCCGAGATCGGGCTTAAGCAGGAAAGCCCAGACTTCCCTTTCCCTAGCCACTTCTTCCAGCTCATCCAGGGGGATCCCGAGGTGTACTACCTCCAGTGTGTCCTGGGTCCTCCCCAGGGCCTCCTCCCTGCGTGGAAAACTTCCCCAGGGAGGCATCCTAACCAGATGCCTGAGCCACCTCATCTGGTTCCATGTGATGTGTAAGAGCAGCAGCTCTACTCTGAGACTCTCCCGGATGACTGAACTTCTCACCCCATCTCTAAGGGAGCGGAAGGAAACTCATTTCAGCCGCTTGTATCTGTGATCTTGTTCTTCTGGTCACTACCCACAGCTCACAACCATAGGTGAGGGTAGGAGTGTAGATTCACTCCACAACACTGCTGATGCTGCACCAACACACCTGTCAATCCATCCTTCCCTCACTTGTGAACAATGCTGCGTTCCATTTACCTCGGAACTGGGAAGTCGGAACTGGGAATGACGTCACGCCCGAGTCGAAAGCGTTCCAATTTACAACTCGGAAAAAAAACATGGCAGCGTCCACATTAAAGCCATTTCTTAGGGTCCATTGTCGTTTTAAACCAGCAAAGCAACAGAAACAGAAGGCAAATGTTTCTAAGCGGTTGTTTTACAACAACGGCAGACGTTGGAAAAAAGGAAACGGACGTTTTAAAACATAAAGTGCCGTTGAGAAAAGCAGCATTTGCTATTTGTCTGTTTTGGATCTGGTCACAGCTGACAGCAGTGTCGTAAGTTCATGAAAAATGTGAATTACACTACAGCAGCATCTCCTTACATTTATATCCAACAATACTAAGTGAACGGCTGA
>JAOXYM010000019.1:2327785-2338868 GCA_028567055.1 Leptatherina wallacei
CCGACTTCCCAGTCGGAAATCCGACTTCAGGGGGCCGTTCCAGTTGAAACTTCCTACTCGGAAGTCGGAAATTCCGACTTCTGAGTTCAAATAGAACGCAGCACAAGACCCTGAGATACTTGAGCTCCTCCACTTGGGGCAGGACCTCATTCCTGACCTGGAGAGGACGCCGGCTCCACCTTTTTCCTCTGGCTGAGGAGCTTATTATGAGCCTGTTAGTTCTGAAATTATTAGTCTAATGTCCAGTTTTGATGGCAGAAATAAGATTTCCAGATCTGATTTTTTTTTTTTTTTTTTTTCAGGTTCTGAATCCTTTTCTGGAGTATCTTATCAATAAGATTATTTTAGTATTTCACCGTACCGTAAAGCTCCTTTCCATTAAAGACAAAGAAATAAAATCAGACAACACTGTTGTGACCAATAATCATCTGAAGCTGTTTTCATACGTTCTCTATGTGCGAGCAGTAAACGCTCAACCATTTTACATGGATGTACAACTGAAATCATAACAGACTTTATATGATGACATAACATTTGTAAAGTCAGTGAGTGTTAGTTAATATCTAGTCTCATCTGCTTGGTTCAGTCTGTTTCTGGCTGCCGTGTGATAACAGAAGCAAACAAACAACAATAGCTTCATGAGGAATAACAGGAGCAGCGATGGTGGTAGAGAAGCCAAATAAACTGCTGACTTTGTGTTCTCTGACAAGATTACCAATATTCTTTTTATTATAGTGAGCATTAATACAAAGTATTAGTATATATGTTTAAAGATGGGGTCTCGTCTTCCAGTCTCTACAGTTATGGAGCTGTCTGACTGAAATTTGAGGATTTTCAGGTGGAAGTTTCCAACAAATCCTGCCAAGCTGAAAGGGTTAAACTCCACTCTAATACCAATACTTCTAGTTGAAAGCACAAACTTTCTAAAACACAGTATGGTGTAACAAGTATAGTGAAATTTGTTGCAATATTTACATTTTTTTTAAAAATTGTAATCAGTTTATATTTATAATATGCCGCATCTTAACCATGTAATCACTCTAAGATTGCCCTTAAAACATTAATATTTCCTAAATGCTACCTACTTCTGCCTGAAACTGTAAACATGTCCGCTGCATCGCTGCTCTACTAAGTCAGATATTTCAGACTCATTCACCTGCAGCTAATACATGCGTGTGAAACCAGCCAGTATCACTTCTACTACTGGATTGTAGTCTCAGGTCATTCATCTAGCTTTAGTGGGAACTCATCAATAATTCCCAGATTATAAACACTTTTGTTTTCATAAAATCTGTTTTTGCCTCATGAGTTAAAACTGGACACCTATAGGTCCGGTACAGTGTTGTATGTGAAGAACAACTCGTATATCAGTACATGATGCAAGAGCATTTTATCAAAGAATAGAGTTTATATTGTTAAATTTCACTTCATTTCGTTGCATAAATGAAAGTATGTGTGAGTAGGTTTTTAAAGGGAGCCACTTCTACAGATGAGTGGTGTTGTAAGGAAAGAGGAATGGATAATTGATCAAATAGTGGTGCAGTTTCAGAAGGAAAACAATCCGACTCCCGAAAATCATAAATAATGCATTTGCTTCTCGTAAAAGAAATGATGAGAGTGAAATAAATGTTATTCCTCTTAAAGAATCCCAGACTGTCTGAGCTCCTCGTTCTCTAACTCACATTTTAACCTGATAATTAACTGAATAATCTTCTTCTATCGATTTTTCTGAGTCATTTGTGAGGCCAGAAATGTTCAAATGCACTTCCCTCCATCATCACTCTGAGCAGGCCTGGTTTGAGCCACAGTCGATCTCATTATCGCACACCGGCTCTTATAAAGAGATGAACACCACCGGTGATGAAAAGCACAACCTCTTGATTTAATTAAACTTCCTGAACATGCTGTATGATGAGTTGACTGCATGCATGCCATGCACGTCTGTGTCTTGTTTCGTTTTTTTTTTTGTTTTTTCAATCGCGTGCATTTCCTCTGTCGTCCCAACTTTACAGACGGTGGACATCCATAAAGAGAAGGTGGCCAGGCGGGAGATCGGGATCTTGACCACGAACAAGAACACGGCGAGAACCCATAAGATCGTCGCGCCGGCCAACGTGGAGCGGCCGGTCAGGTACATCAGGAAGCCTATTGACTACAATGTCCTGGATGATGTCGGCCACGGCGTCAAGGTGAGCCCAACTAAACATTTGCTTTAGATCTACCCCCCCCCACCCCCACCCCGATAAGACTTCTCTACTTCCTACCCATTTAGTTTAGGTCTGCTTCTCTTCTTCAACTTTCTTGCCCCCCCCTCCCTTCCCCCTCTTTGTATTCTCGCCAGAGGTATTCCTACCTCTCTCTCCTTCCCTTCTCTCTCCCACTTACTCTTTTTCTCGCTTACAATCTCGTCTCTTGTGCTTTTTTCTTTCATCTTTAGAAAGCAACCCCTTCTGACCCTACAGGAACACGTTGAGTGTGGGTTGGTGGGAACTGGTTCGGGGGTGGAGAGCAACTAAAAAGCGATTACATCATACAGCTTTAACAGAACGGCGCTATTTTTGGTGCGTTGTGAAAAAGGCAATCGGAGACAAATTTCTGAGACATTTGTTCAATGCACTCAGGCCCTCGTAATCTTGCTCTCAACGTTATTTGGACTTCAGCTCCATTTAAAAAGGTGGCGAAGAGGCTTTTTTGACGTTCCATTAAGGGTTTTCTTTCGGGGCCACAAGGTTATCCAGACAATGACATCATTTCCTCATGGCTGCAGGCATTTTTCTCCACATTCATCCTCCCTCTTGAACTTCGTCTGCGCCATCCATCAGCCAATCAATTGCAGCTGTCAGACAGATTGGATTAGAGGCCCACCATTACCGTCCCATAGTGTTACATTGATAAGACAGGATAAAAGCCATTGTGTCACTCTCAATATACTCTGGAGGATTATTTTCAATCCTTTTGTCAAGTTTAATTAGAATGTGAAACATTTTAATTGTGTGTACTTCCCATCACGAGGACAGGAGTTTTTATGAGTGTTAAGTTCCTAAAAATGTCTGGTCCTCCATTGCTTGCTTAGTAGTTAGTTGGTTGCAAAGATTTTAAGCAATCATGCGACTGATCAGGGCACAGGAGGGTCTTCGGTTGGAGGGTCTTCCAGAGAAAAAAGAGAGATAAAAGAATAATAGAAAAAAGCAGTTTATAATGCAAAGGAGGCGTAAATAATGTAGAAATGTTCATCTTTTCTAACTTTAAAGGTAAATTTCGCAAATTACAAGGCAAAATAAACTCTATGAGATCGAGTTACATGATGTTAGGTTGCAATTTTTGGATAAGAAATTCAGACGAGTGAAACCATCGTGCGTCCTGGCTGCTGTAAGACTGTTTGATGCGTCTATTTTAAGCACATCACGCATCACACCAGCTCTAATCTCTGTGGATTTTCTCATTTAAATGTCATTATGAATGCTGCGTTTTAGTCGGTGACTGTGGGGAACTCGCACACCCGCACACACACACACACACACGTTCATGCAGCGGTCCGACATCACTCACCTATTCTCATCTGAACACGTCGCAGCCCTACGACCTAATCAATACTTAATGTCAATACTCCATATGAATTCATAGAGCATCTGTGATGGCTGCTGTCAGCCGTGTTCAGAGAGTCTATAGACGGTTTAGTTACAGACCAGAATCAATACTGTAATGGGAGTTTAAATCATACGTATCGGCTTCAGTTTACAGAGAAACTACATCTGCCTGAGGGTTGGCGTTGGCCTACATGTTGAATTGGTTTTACACAAAGTTTGTGTTGCTAAACGCCTACAAAACGGAAAGGGAAGAGCATGTATAGTGCTGGCATACATTATTTAGAAAAATAGCTTTTGTGGGAATCAAGAGAGGAGGCGGGGGGTGCCGCACAAGAAGAGAGGGCGAAATTCATCCAGAGAATAATCGGATTATTATCTGTACACGGCCGAATCATGTCTGCTCTCCCAAAAGTGACAAATCAGGACGTTCCTGCATCTCAAGGCGCCCAGTCGGCCACACGAAGCCTTTCAGAATTATTACAGATGAGATTTATTCTTCAGGTCAGATGATGTTTAATCTAGTCAGCGGGGTTTTTTCTAGGAATCCAGGCATGATGACGTCAGGTGTTTTAAGTTGCATTTCACATTCTGTCTCGTCGCAGCTTGGAGTTTACATGATAACTAGAAAACTTTTCTTTGAGTAGAAAAAGTCGGTGGTGCCGACTTCTTCACGTTTATAAACTCTGTTGGGGTTGAGGTCGGGACTGCAGGCAGGCCAGTCCAATATCTTTTTATCCTCTTCTCCCTCAGTCATGTAATGAATGCTAAATGTGGTTTTGTAATGTCTTGCATGGAGGTTGCTGGAGAAGATGGGATCTTGAAGGAGGCTTATGTTACTCAGTGATTTTCTCTGCATGAAAACCTTCAGCAGAGAAGTTGTAAACGAGTTTTACTAAAAGCTCTGATAGACCAGATACCATCACAGACAGCAGCTTTGGACTTGTTGTTCATAACAGTCAGGATGGTCCTTTCGTCTTCGATCTGCAACACAGTTTCCATTTCTTCCTAAAAAATGAATAAATAAATAAATCGGATAATAATTGGTCCAACTACGTCGCATGTTTCCTAGATGCAATCGTCCATCCTGGACGCCTCCGAGCCCGAAGAAGTTGACGTCACCCCTCGTCAAGGTTAACATAAAGCCAATTTTTTCCACAGTTAAGTTTTAATTGACAAGCGAATGTAACTCTGTATTGTCGTGTTGACAAATGATTCCCCCCAAGTTACCCCTTGCCCGTGTGCTTATGGATAAATTAAGGGATGGAAGATCACGGATGTCTCACTTAGGCTTTAATCTCTAATTAGTCTCCAATTTTGGCTCCACAAGTCTGTACCAAATCATGATTCTAATCTCTTGTTTATATAAATAGGAAATAACTGCATTAGATGTCTTCATTATCTTATCATTAGCCCTAAAATGAGCCACATCCCAGTATTTTTAGGAATTTGGTTGAAGGCCTGAAACGCAGGATGAATGGATGAATTGAACAACTGAAACGAGGCTGATGAGGACAAAAAGGGCTCATAGTCTAAATAAATGTAGGCGTTGCTGCATGCTGTCCCAACCCTTTTCCAGTATTCCAGTAGATGAAAGAAATTGAATAATTTGTAATGATCAGAATATTTGCCCATTAATAAGGACATAGTCTAAAAATAATCGCAGCCATAATCACACAAAGCAAGCAGAGATGATAATAATAATTGGTTCCCTTTCCCTCTTCATCAGCTTCCTGTTGTTTCTCCTCATTGTTTCATTACTTCTTCCAACCGATCCACCTTAAAAAGAAAACAAACATAGATATTATATTTTGATATATTTTATGATAGACTGTGGTAAATGCTTAGTCTCCGTGGTATTGACGAGTCATGGTTGCTCTTTTTTTTTTGGTAAATGGTTGTTTGAACAGAGAAAATGTCCCCTATCTGGACATCCAGACATACTGGCAGCCGTCCTCAGAGCCGATCTGTTCCCAGACTACAGAACATGCTTTCTGCTACCGATTTACAACAAAAACCAGGTCGTCTATGATCATATCATTGGGGAACTGTTTTCGCTGTGCATGAGGCAGCGGCTCAACTAGCTGTTAACTAGATATTTCTTTAATCTGGTGTTTTAAAAGGTCATAGAACCGATTTTTAAGGGCATCATTGAAATTGAATATCACGTCTAACGGCAATTATCAGTTTTTAATCCACACGCTAAGCCTTCTTGCACTTGGTAATGATCTTAATCTGAACCTGTTTGTCCATAATTCATCACCAAAACCCACCCAGACCGACAGCCCGGTCGGAGATCCAGCCTTGGCCAGGAAGACGAGGAAAGCAGACTTTGGCATTTCTAGCATGACCTAGATTATAAATTGAATCTCGTCAAGCACTGAGAGGAGAGCGAGATCTGAACGTGAAATTGACCACGTCCATCCGAGCTGAAGGTATTCCAGATGAGGAAATATGCTCCTGTTTAACTTTTGAGTTGTGGTGTCATAGTTTTTTATGGAGAAGCTGCATTATAGATGAGCCACTTGACTCTATAGCCGTCAAACTGCAGATGGACCTCACTGCTCGTCCCGTTCTGGACTCTGTCGGACATCAGCCGACACATGAAACCGGGTGTTGGTTATTGCTGCCAGTTCCAGCGCGCTGCGTTCACTCGGGTTTTTACATTTCCGACTTGTCGATCAGACGAAACCTGTTTTGATTTGAGCAATCCTTGAGGTTCCTCTGCAGTCTGACTCTGTCTCTGGGCGTGGCTCTGAGCACAGGATCAACAGTCAGAAGCCACAGTGTTTTCCTCTGACTGCCGACCCTCCCAGGTCTTGCTAAATATTTACTCAGTGTAAACTCAGCAAGTGATCATTTTTTCTCTCGGTGGCTTGTACTTTGACTCCTCGTGATCGCTTTCAATGTGGCAATGTTGACATGCCCTCTTTCTGTCTCTCTCCTCTTTTTGTTTTTTTCCCCCTCCTTCGCCCACACTTAGTGGCTAAAAGCCAAGGTAAGTCTCATTTATCACATGACCCATTTTTCCTCCAATGTATTATTGATACACTTGTTAAACTCCCTTTCACATCAAACCCATCTACATGTAATTAATGTTGTCATTTCCCATGTTAACCACCCTGTAGTCCTCCCCATAGAGACGAACATGCACCCTGAAGCCTTCTAGCTCCCTCTGTCTATTTACCAACTCTGTATATTTTGTCATTGCCTCTTCGTGTTGTGTAATTCTCCCCTAAATGTTTTGTAGTCGAGTTAAACCTTCCAGGCTTCCCAGACAACACACATCTACAGAAACATAGCAGTTCTGTACAAATATCCCCCAGATTCTTGGAAAATTGTAAAAAAAAAAAAAAAAAAAATAAATGCCAAAGATGACACATGAAATCATATTTTTTCACCAATAAGGTGATTCCCAAAGAGCTTTTAGCATGTTTCAATAAATTGCTGCATCATTCATGCTTTCCTGGCAGAATCTAAAGAAATGAGAAGTGGTTCAAGGCTGTTGAAGGAAATGTATGACTGGTAGAAACATCGGTCTGATGGGAATTAGCTTATCCTCTAATAATACATCTGAGTTGTCATTTGGGAAGCCTGTAACATCTTGTTTTAGTCACATTAGTACTTGTCGGCCACTGCGATTGATGGAATCTGTTTTATAAAATGAGTCTTTTTTTTTTTTTTTCCCCGTACCACAGCAACATGGGAACAATCAGTCCATCCGAACAGGAACACTATCGAGGACCACTCCGCCAACGCAGAAGCCGCCCAGCCCTCCGATGTCAGGGCGAGGCACACTTGGGTAGGACCTTCATTTTTCTTCCACTACATATGGTGTAAACTCATCATATGTGTTTATTTATTTCCATTTACGCTTTTTTATTTAACTAATGTACAAAGAAGCTTTAAAATGTCCCAGAATATTATGACATAAGCCTTTTATTTTTTGGTTTGTATATTTAAAAAGTAATGAAAGTGATGCGGGATCCTGGAAAAATATTCTGTGAACTTCTTTCTGCTAGTTTGACGCGGCCATCGTTGGATGCTCGGCATCACTCTCCAACACTAATCTGATATTAACCGATGCACTTAGCATCCAGCTGATAGGATTTCTAACACTCCATTGATCACTCCCTCACAGCTCTGGATTTGCACCGTCATCATTGTTTGCTTTTTATTTCCCCATTTTCCCCGGCTGCTGCAGACGCAACACGTCCTATAAGACCCTGGAGCCGGTGAAGCCGCCCACGGTGCCCAACGACTACATGACCAGCCCCGCCCGACTGGGCAACCAGCACAGCCCCGGGCGCACGGCGTCGCTCAACCAGAGGCAACGCACACACAGGTAGACACACACACAGGAAAGACAGGAACAAAAAGACTGTAAATGTTTCTGTGAATAATATCTTAGAGTTTAAAACAAGTTAAATTGAACTGAGACAATTTTGCTCAGAACACAAACGAAGAAAGCACCTCATATATGCTTCATTTCACTAATTCAGTCCATTAAGACAACACCGTTGTTGGAGAGATTTGGGAACAAAACTGGACTTTGCTGTTTATTATATTCAAGTGATCATGTCTCTAAGTTTCCTTCAAGTCCTCTCTGCTGGAGTCTCCTCACTTCCTCCTCTCAAGTTGTAGGGGAGGGGGGTACAAGATGCAAGGAAAGGGATCAAAGGCGTGTAAATTAAGAAACTGGTAAAAAAAAAAAAAATATTACAAAACAAGTTTGCAATTATGGAATAAACCGTGAACATATAATAGTTGACTTCATCAGACACGAACACAAATCTAAGGTAAATATTGAAGTTATATGGTGCGCCATCTTAGTTCAATACTCCAGAAAATGCTGCACAGAAGTTCAGTCGGTGTCAAACTAAAAGACAGAGATGCTACAAAATATTCTGAAATGGCGAGTAATGGAATCAATTTGTACCGATGAGTCAACATAAATTCATATTTGTCCAGGAAAAATGCAATAATTCTGAAACTTTCCAGCATGCTGGCTACTTCAGGTCAATGCTGGTAACATTTTATAAAGTTTGCGGATAAAAGTCTCTAAAATCCACTCTGACAATCCTCAACTTTTAATTGAAACTTAAATGAAGCATTTACACTGTCTTTCCACTTTTTTTGTGGAAAGTGGAATGAAGGTTCCAGCTCCACCTTTAAACCGAGCACTAAATACAATGTTAGAGTTTCAATAGTGTGTGAAAAGCATCTCTGTAAAAACACCGGTCCCCTTCATTCTGGATAGTTCTAATCTCTTCCTTTAGTTCAGCAGCTTATAGCACTTTCACACCTCTGCTGCACTAAATCCTCCATTTGTCTGACAAGGCTTGGAGGGGCTCTTACCACAGCCTGAACCACTCTGATATTAATATCTGTAAAAGCCTCTGATATAAAGTGCTGCTTTAAAAAAAAAAGAAGAAAAAAAAGTCAGCTGCAGCGTGGAAACCCTCAAACACTCCTCTCAGGGATTGTTCCCCCAGAAATTTAGCTGCACAAAGCTGGAGGCGCCTTCATCAAATGTGAGTTATGATGTCAGGGAAGTCGTCCCATTAGCTAAAAAGCCTGTTATGCTGACTGTGATGCTCATAAATATAACATAACTGGGTTTTTTCCCCTCCTCCTCAACTTCTTTTCTCTCCTCTCACTCCTGGTTTAATTTGTTTGAATAGAGCAAAACAAATGTGAGGAACTTTTGGCTCCTCAGCACTGTTACCACGCCGTCCGGCCCTCCGCGCTCCAGCTTAATACTGCTGCAGCATCACTATTTGATTACACTGGCTCAAAGTCGGCCGAGCTTATTCAGCTCATCAGTCGTCGTCAACTTCGGCTGAGGTCTGAATTCAATAAAGGCTCCTACTGTATGTTCCTGCTGTCATCTAATATAGGAAAGATTACACTCTCATCAGCCAGTATCATTGTTTTAAAATAACTTGCTTATTGCAGATGCTGCAGAATCCTGGTTATTACTTTCATTTCACTGCAGTCAGAGTTGGTTTAGCTCTGATTAAAACAGCATGTATTTACTTGATGTAATGTTTTGCTTATGCAGCATGCACCTAAACTCCCCTCAGCCTTCTTCCTCACCATCTACTCTGACATCCCTAAACTCTTTATTTCTCTGTTGCATATAACCAGTTAAACATGCCACACATACATGCCGCGCAGATGCAAGCAACTGCAACATCAAGCAACAGTAAAATTACAACATTAAGACACTTTATGTATAAGTGCTCTTGGTAATCCACCACTTTCACATATTATCTCTCTTAAGTCCCGTTTACATGTAAACATGGTTGATGGAGTCATTTGAAATATGAATGATAATATAAAAGCTGTTTTCAGCTTGTCATCAACACCTCACTTCAGACTACAGGAGCTTCTACGTTGTTCCGACGAACCACAACAGCCTGCAAGAGTCTGGGTTGCATGACAGTGGGTGGTCTTATTACTCGGGTTGGCTGTCGATAAGCTTGTTGAGGACGGAAGCATCAAAATAACCAGTGAAATTCTGAATAAGAGAGAGAGAAACATTTCAGTGGACAGTATGGAGCCGCTTTCAGAAGCTGGAAACATTCATTCTTTGTGTTATTCCTCATTTAATTTGGACTACGACTTCGTAAGCCATCAGGTCGGATTGTGTTTTCCAGCTAGCAGCTCACAACTGTGGCCTTCGTATCGGCCATCGTAATGTTCTGATTGGGAAAAATGTTTAGTGTTGGCTCTAAAAAGCCATGGCAGGCTTGTTTGTGTAGCACGTTTCATGTACAAGACGACTTATAGTGCTTTACATAAAACCTTAAAAGCATTACAGCGGGGTGCAGAAGACATATTGAAAATGGAAGCATTGAAACGAATCAAAAGGAATAAAAAAAGAATTTAATAGAAACAAAGAAGCTAAAATATAGAGCAACGGACAACCCAATACATACATGGAGGTATATTTGATACAGACATCGTTGGAAAAAGCATCATCACCATCTTCATCATCATTGTTGTTGTACATGAGTAAAATATATTCAGAAAGAAAAGAAAAAATATCTTAATTAAAAGCAGTTGAAATCAGTCTAAAAGAAATTGAGACATCACTGCTTCCTCTCTCAGCAAATACCCTTAAAATGAGACATCCCCCGTCTTTCCAATCATTCAAATAGTTTTGGGTTGAATTTTGCTCAAAGTAGCTTTATTACACCCAAACCGATTTTTATAAATTCTCCTTCATAAAACATTGTGATGCTCACAGAGTCGAGCTTAAGTGTATTATTTAGGTTCAGACATGTAAAGTAGCTGGGATGGAATAAGCTTGTGTGTCATACTCTGTTATGCATCTCTATAACTGGGTACAGTTTTTATGACTGATGTCACTTTGACACCAAGAAACAGTACCAGTCAGACGTTTGAACCAATGACTGGACGAGGCTTACCCGTAGGTTTGTGAAGAGCTGAAAAGAAGCTCATTGGGAGGTTCCAACCGTCGCCATCTTAGC